>CM021101.1:801505823-801666884 GCA_007115665.2 Sequoiadendron giganteum
AACCCTAATCCCTCTACCCCTTTATCCTCTTAATCCTTTAACACTCAACCCTCAATGCTTAAACCCTAATCCCTCAACCCCTATACCATCTTAGTACCTAAACCCTCAAACCTCAACACTTCAACCCTAATCCTTCTACCCCTACACCTTCTTAATCTTTGAACCTTCAACCTTCAACCATTCAACTGTAATCCCTCTACCCTTATACCCTCTTAATCCCTAAACCCAAAATGATCAACTCTTAAACCCTAATCACTCTACCCCTATACTCTCTTAATCCATGAACACTAAACCCTGAACCCTTCAACCCTAATCCCTTTAACCCTATACCCTATTAATCCATGAACCCTGAACCCTCAATCCTTCAACCCTAATCCCTCTACCCCTATACCCTCTTAATCCATGAAGCCTCGACCCTCAACACTTCAACCCTACTCCCTCTACCCCTATACCCTCTTAATCCTTGAACCCTCATCCCTTTAGTCCTAATTCCTCTACCCCTATAGCCTCTTAATCCCTGAAACCTAAACTCCCAACCCTTTAACCCTGCTCCCTCGACCCCTATACCCTCTTAATCCCTGAACCCTAAACCCTTGAACCCTAATACCTTCTTAATCCTTGAACCCTCAATCGTCATCCCTTCAAACCTAATCTCTCTACCCCTATACCCACTTAGTCCCTGAAACATCAACCCTCAACCCTTCAACGCTAAACCCTCTACCTTTATAACCTCTTAATCCTTGAACCCTCAACCCTTGAACACTAATCCATCTACCCCTATGCCCTCTTAATCCTTGAACCCTCAACCCTTAAACCCTAATCCCTCAACCCCTATACCCTCTTAATCCCTGAACGCTGAACCCTGAACCCTTCAACCCTAATCCTTCTACCCCTATACCCTCTTAATCCTTGAAACCTCAACTCTCAACCCTTAAACCCCAATCACTCAACCCCTATACCCTCTTAATACCTTAACACTCAACCCTCAATCCTTCAAACCTAATCCCTCTACCCATATACCCTCTTAATCCTTGAACTCTCAACCCTTAAACCCTAATCCCTCAACCACTATACCCTCTTAATCCTTAAACCCTCGACCCTCAACCCTTAAACCCTAAACCCCACATCACTATACGCTCTTAATCCCTCAACCCTCAACCCTTAAACCCTAATCCCTCAACCCCTATACCCTCTTAATCACTCCACCATCAAACCTCAACTCTTAAACCCTAATCACTCTACCCCTATACCCTCTTAATCCCTGAACGCTGAACCCGGAACCCTTCAACCCTAATCCATCTACCCCTATACTCTCTTAATTCTTGAACCCTCGACCCTCAACCCTTCAACCCTATTTCCTCTACCCCTATACCCTATTAATCCATGTACCCTCAACACTCAACCCTTCAAACCTAATCTGTCTGCCCCTATACCCTCTTAATCCTTGAACCCTAAACCATCAACCCTTAATCCCCAATCCCTCAACCCTATGCCCTCTTCATCACTCAACCATCAACCCTCAACACTTCAACCCTAATCCCTCTAGCCCTATACACTCTTAATCCTTGAACCCATGACCCTCAACCCTTCAAATCTAATCCCTCTACCCCTATACACTCTTAATCCTTCAGCCCTTAAACCTCAATCGTTAAACCCTCATTCCTAAATCCCTATACCATCTTAATCCCTGAACACTCAACCCTTAAATCCTAATCCCTCTACCCCTATACCCTCTTAATCCATGAACCCTCAACCCTCAACCCTTTAACCCTAATCCCTCTACCCCTATACCATCTTAATCCCTGAACCTTGAACCCTCTACCCCTATACCCTCTTAGTCCCTGAACCCTGAATCCTTAACCCTTCAATCCTAATCCGTCTACCCCTATACCCCCTTAATCGTTGAACCCTCAACCTTCATCCCTTCAAACCTAATCCCTCTACCCCTATACCCTCTCAATCCATGAACTCTCAACCCTTCAACCCGAATCCCTCTAACCCTATACCCTCTTAATCCTTGAAGCCTCAACCCTCAACCCTTTAACCCTAATCCCTATACCCCTATACCCTCTTAATCCTTGACCCTTCAAGCCTCAATCCTTCAATCCTAATCCCTCTACCCCCATACCATCTTAATCCTTGAACCCTCAACCTTTCAACCCTAATCCCTCTACCCCTATACCCTCTTAATCCTTGAACCCTCAACCGTCTATGCTTAAACCCTAAACCATCAATCCTTATACCCTCTTAATACCTTAAACCTCAACCCTCAACCCTTAAAACCTAATCCCTCTACCCCTATACCCTCTTAATACTTGAATCCTCAACCATCAACCCTCAACCATTAAACTCTAATCCCTTAACCCCTATACCATCTTAATCCTTGAACCCTCTAATCTTCAATCCTAATCACTCTACCCCTATACCCTCTTAATCCCTGAACCCTAAACCCTCAACCCTTTAACCATAATCCATGTACCCCTATACCCTCTTAATCCCTAAACCCTCAACCCTCAAACCCTTGAACCCTAATCCCTCTACCCCTATACCCTCTTAATTCCTGAACCCTCAACCCTTAGCCCTTCAACCCTAATCGCTCTACCCCTATAATCTCTTAATCCTTCAACCCTCAACCCTGCAACCTTAAACCCTCTAATCCTTCAACCCTCAACCCTTCAACCCTAATCCCTCTACCCATATGCCCTCTTAATCCTTGAACCCTCAACCCTTAAACCCTAATCCCTCAACTCCTATACCCTCTTAATCCCTCAACCCTCAACCCTCAACCCTTCAACCCTAATCCTTCTAACCCTATACCCTCTTAATCCTTGAACCCTGAACCCTCAACCCCTATCGCCTCTTAATCCCTAAACCCTGAACCCTGAACCCTTATCCCTCTACCCCTATACCATCTTAATCCTTCAACCCTCAGCGCTTAAACCATAATCCCTCAACATCTATACCCTCTTAATCCCTAAACCCTCAACCCTCAACCCTTCAATCCTAATCCCTCTACCCCTATACCCTTTTAATCCATGAACTCTCAACCCTTAACCCTTCAACCCTAATCCATCTACCCCTATACTCTCTTAATCCTTGAACCCTTAACCCTCATCTCTTAAAACCTAATCCCTCAACCCCTATACCCTCTTAGTCTCCGAACCATCAACCCTCAACCTTGAAACCCTAATCCATCTACCCTTATACCATATTAATCCTCAAACCCTCAATCCTCAACCCTTAAACCCTAATCCATCAACCCCTATATGGATTTAATCCTTGAACCCTGAACGCTTCAACCCTAATCGCTCTACCCATATACCCTCTTAATCCCTCAACCCCTATACCCTCTTAGTCCCTTAACCCTGAACCCTGAACCCTTAAACCCTATACCCTCTTAATCCTTGAACCCTCAACCCTCAACCTTTCAACCCTAATCCCTCTACCCCTATACCCTCTGAGTCATTGAACCCTCAACCCTCAAACCTTAAACCTTAAACCCTAATCCCTCAACCACTATACCCTCTTAATCCCTGAACCCTGAACCCTCATCCTTTCAACCCTAATCCCTCTACCCCTATACCGTCTTAATCCCTGAACCCTTCAACCCTAATCCCTCTACCCCTATACCTTCTTAATCCTTTAACCCTCAACCCTCAACCCTTAAACCCCAATCCCTTAACCCCTATATGCTCTTAATCTCTCAACCCTCAACCGTCAACCCTTCAACCCTAAACCCTCTATCCCTATACCCTCTTAATCCCTAAACCCTGAACCCTGAACCCTAAACCCTTCAACCGTAATACCTCTACCCCTATACCTTCTTAATCCTTGAACCATCAACCCTCAACCTTTCAATCCTAATCTCTCTACCCTTATACCCTCTTAATTCTTCTTGAACACCCAACCCTTCAACCTTAATTTCTCTACCCCTATAACCTTTCAATCCTTGAACTCTCAACCCTTAAAACCTAATCCCTCAACCCCTACACCCTCTTAATACCTGAATCCTCAACCCTCAACCCTTCAACCCTAATCCCTCTACCCCTATACCATCTTAATACCTTAACCTTGAACCCTGAACCCTTCAGCCGTAATCACTCTACCCCCATACCCTCTTAATCCTTCAACCCTCAACCCTTCAACTCTAATCCCTCTACCCCTATACCCTCTTAATCCATCAACCCTCAACTATCAACCCTTCAACCATAATCCCTCTACCCCTATACCCTCTTAATCCTTGAACCCTCAACCCTCAACCCTTAAGCCCTAATCCCTTAACCCCTATACCCTCTAAATCCCTCAACCCTCAACCCTTCGATCCTAATACCTCTACCCCTATACCCTCTTAATCCTTGAACCCTAAACCCTGAACCCTTTAACCCTAATCCCTCTACCCCTATACCCTCTTAATACTCAAACCTCAACCCTCTATACCCTCTTAATCCTTGAACCCTGAACCTTGAACACTTGAACCCTAATCTCTCTACCCCTATACCATCTTAATTCGTGAACATTGAACCCTAATCCCTCTACCCCTATCCCCTCTTAATTATTCAACCCTCAACACTCAACTCTTCAACCCTAATCCCTCTACCCCTATACCCTCTTAATCATTGAAACCTCAACCCTTCAACCCTAATCCCTCTATCCATTATCCTCTTAATCCTTCAACTCTAACCCCTTAAACCCTAATCCCTCAAAACTTATAGCCTCTTAATCCTTGAACCCTCAACCATTCAACCCTAATCCCTCTACCAGTATACCCTATTAATCCCTAAACCCTCAACCCTCAACCCTCAACCCTTCAACTGTAATCCCTCTACCCCTATACACTCTTAATCCTTGAACCGTAAACCCTTGAACCCTAATCCTCTACCCTTATACACTCTTAATCCCTAAACAATGAACCCTGAACCCTTCAACCCTAATCATTCTACCCCTATACCCTCTTAATCCTTGAACCCTCAACCCTCACCCCTACTCCCTCTACCCCTATACTGTCTTAATCCTTGAACCCTCAACCCTCAACCCTCAACCCTTCAACCCTTAGTCATCTACCCCTATACCCTCTTAATCCCTAAACCCTCAACCCTCAACCCTTCAAAACTATTCCCTCTACCCCTATACCCTCTTAATCCTTGAACCCTCAACCTTTAAACCATAATCTCCCAACCCCTATACCCTCTTAATCCCTGAACCCTCAACCCTCAACCCTTCAACCCTAATCCCTCTACCCCTATACTCTCTGAATCCCTCAACCCTTCAACCCTAATCCCGTTACCCCTATACCCTCTTAATCCTTGAACCCTCAACCCTCAACCCTTAAACCCTAATCCCTCTACCCTATACCCTCTGAATCCCTGAATAATGAACCCTAAACCATTCCACCCTAATCCCTCTACCCCTATACACTCTTAATCCTTGAACCCTCAACCATCAAACCTCAGCTCTTCAACCCTAATCCCTCCAACCTTGTACTCTCTTAATCTTTGAACCCTCAACCCTCAACCCTTCAAACCTCTTCCCTCTACCCCTATACCCTCTTAATCCCTAAACCCTCAACCCTCAACCCTTCAAACCTATTCCCTCTATCCCTATACCCTTTTAATCCTTGAACCCTCAACCCTCAACCTCAACCCTAACTTCAGAACCCTACACCTTCTAATCCCTAAACCTCAACCTTCAACCTTCAATCCTAATCCTCTACCCCTACCCTCTTAATCCCTAAACCTTTCAACTTCAACCCTTCAACCCTAATCCTCTACCCCTATACCCTCGTAATCCTTGAACCCTAAACCCTTCAACCCTAAACCCTCAACCCTCAACCCTTGAACAGTAATCCCTCTACCCCTATACACTCTTAATCTTTGAAACCTCAACCCTTAAACCCTAATCCCTCAATCCCTATACCCTCTTAATCTTTGAACCCTCACCCCTCAACCCTTCAACCCTAATAACTCTACCCCTATACCCTCTTAATCCCTAAACCCTAAACCCTTCAACTCGAATCCATCTACCCCTATACCCTCTTAATCCCATAATCCTTAACCCTCAACCCTTTAATCCTAATCCCTATACCCCTATACCCTCTTAATCCCTAAATCCTGAACCCTCAACCCTTCAACCCTAATCCCTCTAACCCTATACCCTCTTAATCCTTGAATGCTCAACCCTCAACCCTTAAACCCTAAACCGTGCACCACTATACCCTCTTAATCCCTCAACCCTCAGCCCTTAAACCCTAATCCCTCAACCCCTATACCCTCTTAATCACTCCACCATCAACCCTCAACTCTTAAACCCTAATCACTCTACCCCTATACCCTCTTAATCCCTGAAACCTGAACCTTGAACCCTTAAACCCTAATCCATCTACCCCTATACTCTCTTAATCCTTGAACCCTGAACCCTCAAACCTTCAACCCTAATCCCTCTACCCCTATACCCTCTTAATCCATGAACCCTCAACCCTCAACCCTTCAAACCTAATCCCTCTACCACTATACCCTTTTAATCCTTGAACCTTCAACCCTCAACCCTCAAGCATTAAACCCTAATCCCTTAACCCCTATACAATCTTAATCCCTGAACCCTCTACCCTTCAATCCTAATCCCTCTACCCCTATACCCTCTTAATCCTTGAACCCTAAACCCTCAACGCTTTAACCGTAATCCATGTACCCCTATACCCTCTTAATCCCTTAACCCTCAACCCTCAACCCTTGAACCCTAATCTTTCTACCCCTATACCCTCTTAATCCCTAAACCCTAAACCCTTCAACTCAAATCCATCTACCCCTATACCCTCTTAATCCTATAATCCTTAACCCTCAACCCTTTAACCCTAATCCCTATACCCCTATACCCTCTTAATCCCTAAATCCTGAACCCTCAACCCTTCAACCCTAATCCCTCTAACCCTATACCCTCTTAATCCTTGAATGCTCAACCCTCAACCATTAAACCCTAAATCGTGCACCACTATACCCTCTTAATCCCTCAACCCCTATACCCTCTTAATCACTCCACCATCAACCCTCAACTCTTAAACCCTAATCACTCTACCCCTATACCCTCTTAATCCCTAAAACCTGAACCTTGAACCCTTAAACCCTAATCCATCTACCCCTATACTCTCTTAATCCTTGAACCCTGAACCCTCAAACCTTCAACCCTAATCCCTCTACCCCTATACCCTCTTAATCCATGAACCCTCAACCCTCAACCCTTCAAACATAATCCCTCTACCACTATACCCTCTTAATCCTTGAACCTTCAACCCTCAACCCTCAAGCATTAAACCCTAATCCCTTAACTCCTATACCATCTTAATCCATGAACCCTCTACCCTTCAATCCTAATCCCTCTACCCCTATACCCTCTTAATCCCTAGATCCTCAACCCTCAACCCTTTAACCATAATCCATGTACCCCTATACCCTCTTAATCCCTTAACCGTCAACCCTCAACCCTTGAGCCCTAATCTTTCTACCCCTATACCCTCTTAATCCCTGAACCCTCAACCCTTAGCCATTCAACCCTAATCACTCTACCCCTATAACCTCTTAATCCTTGAACCCTCAACCTTGCAACCCTAAACTCTCTAATCCTATACTCTCTTAATCCTTGAACCCTCAACCCTTCAACCCTAATCCCTCTACCCATATACCCTCTTAATCCTTGAACCCTCAACCCTTAAACCCTAATCCCTCAACTTCTATACACTCTTAATCCCTCAACCCTCGACCCTTCAACCCTAATCCTTCTACCCCTATACCCTCTTAATCCTTGAACCCTCAACCCTCAACCTTTAAACCCTAATCCGTCAACCCCTATAGCCTCTTAATCCTCGAACCCTCTACCCCTCTACCCTCTTAATCCTTGAACCCTCAACCCTTAAACCATAATCCCTCAACCCCTATACCCTCTTGATCCCTAAACCCTAAACCCTCAACCCTCAACCCTCAACCCTTCAATCCTGATCCCTCTACCCCTATACCCTCTTAATCCATGAACCCTCAACCCTCAACCCTTCAACCCTAATCTGTCTATCCCTATACCCTCTTAATCCTTGAACCCTTAACCCTCATCTCTTAAAACCTAATCCCTCAACCCCTATGCCCTCTTAGTCTCTAAACCATCAACCATCAACCTTGAAACCCTAATCCCTCTACCCCTATACCATCTTAATCCTTGAACCCTCAACCCTCAACCCTCAACCGTTAAACCCTAATCCCTCAACCCCTATACCCATTTAATCCCTAAACGCTTCAACCCTAATTGCTCTACCCATATACCCTCTTAATCCCTCAACCCCTATACCCTCTTAATCCCTGAACCTTGAACCCTGAACCCTTCAACCCTATACCCTATTAATCCTTGAACCCTCAACCCTCAACCCTTCAACCCTAATCCCTCTACCCCTATACCCTCTAAATCATTGAACCCTCAGCCCTCAAACCTTAAACCCTAATCCCTGAACACCTATACCCTCTTAATCCCTAAACCCTCAACCTTGAACCTTTCAACCCTAATCCCTCTACCCCTATACCCTCTTAATCCCTGAACCCTCAACCCTCAAACCTTCAACCCTAATCCCTCTACCCCTATACCTTCTTAATCCTTTAACCCTCAACCCTCAACCCTTAAACCCCAATCCCTTAACCCCTATATGCTCTTAATCTCTCAACCCTCAACCCTCAACCCTTCAACCCTAAACTTTCTACCCATATACCCTCTTAATCCCTAAACTCTAAACCCTGAACCCTGAACCCTTCAACCCTAATACCTCTACCCCTATACCTTCTTAATCCTTGAACCCTCAACCCTCAACCTTTCAATCCTAATCTCTCTACACTTATACCCTCTTAATTCTTCTTGAACACTCAACCCTTCAACCTTACTCCCTCTACCCTGATAACATTTTAATCCTTGAACCCTCAACACTTAAAACCTAATCCCTGAACCCCTACACCCTCTTAATACTTCAATCCTCGACCCTAATCCCTCTACCCCTATACCCTCTTAATACCTTAACTCTGAACCCTGAACCCTTCAACCCTAATCCCTCTACCCCCGTACCCTCTTATTCCTTGAACCCTCAAGTCTTCAACTCTAATCCCTCTACCCTCTTAATCCATCAACCCTCAACCATCAACCCTTCAACCATAATCCCTCTACCCCTATACCCTCTTAATCCTTGAACCCTCAACCCTCAACCTTTAAACCCTAATCCCTTAACCCCTATACCCTCTTAATCCCTAAACCGTTCAATCCTAATACCTCTACCTCTATACCCTCTTAATCCCTAAACCCTGAACCCTCAACCCTTTAACCCTAATCCCTCTACCCCTATACCCTCTTAATCCTCAAAACTCAACCCTTAAACCCTAATCCCTCAACCCTCTATACCCTCTTAATCCTTGAACCCTGAACCTTGAACCCTTGAACCCTAATCTCTCTACCCCTATACCCTCTTAATCCCTGAACATTGAACCCTAATCCCTTCAACCCGAATCCCTCTACCCCTATCCCCTCTTAATTATTGAACCCTCAACACTCAACTCTTCAACCCTAATCCCTCCACCCCTATACCCTCTTAATCATTGAAACCTCAACCCTTCAACCCTAATCCCTCTACCCCTTATCCTCTTAATCCTTCAACTCTAACCCCTTAAACCCTAATTCCTCAAACCTTATACTGTTTTAATCCTTGAACCCTCAACCATTCAACCCTAATCCCTCTACCCCTATACCCTGTTAATTAGTAAACCCTCAACCCTCAACCCTTCAACCGTAATCCCTCTACCCCTATACCTTCTTAATCCGTGATCCTTAAAACCTTAACCCTTCAACCCTAATCCCTCTACCCTTATACCCTCTTAATCCCTAAACAATGAACCTTGAACCCTTCATCCCTAATCATTCTACCCCTATACCCTCTTAATCCTTGAACCCTCAACCCTCACCCCTAATCCCTCTACCCCTATACTGTCTTAATCCTTGAACCCTCAACCCTCAACCCTCAACCCTTCAACCCTCAATCATCTAACCCTATACCCTCTTAATCCCTAAACCCTCAACCATCAACCCATCAAACTTATTCCCTCTACCCCTATACCCTCTTAATCCTTGAACCCTCAACCCTCAACCCTTAAAACCTAATCTGCCAACCCCTATACCCTCTTAATCCTTGAACCCTGAACCCTGAACCCTTCAACCATAATCCCTCTACCCCTATACCCTCTTAATCTCTGAACCCTGAACCCTGAACCCTTCAACCCTAATCCATTTACCCCTATAGCCTGTTAATCCTTGAACCCTCAACCCTCAACCCTTCAACCCTAATACCTCTACCCCTATATATCCTCTGGATCCCTGAATAATGAACCCTGAACCATTCCACCCTAATCCCTCTACCCCTATACACTCTTAATCCTTGAACCCTCAACCCTCAACCCTCAACCCTCAACGCTTCAACCCTAATCCCTCCAACCCTATACCATCTTAATCCTTGAACCCTCAACCCTCAACCCTTCAAACCTCTTCCCTCTACCTCTATACCCTCTTAATCCCTAAACCCTCAACCCTCAACCCTTCAAACCTATTCCCTCTACCCCTATACCCTCTTAATCCTTGAACCCTCAACACTCAACCCTAAAACCCTAATCCCTCAACCCCTACACCCTCTTAATCCCTAGACCCTCAACCTTCAAACCTTCAACCCTAATCCCTCTACCCCTATACCCTCTTAATCCCTGAACCTTCAATCCTCAACTCTTCAACCCTAATCCCTCTACCCCTATACCCTCTTAATCCTTGAACCCTCAACCCTTCAACTCTAAACACTCTACTCCTATACCCATTTAATCCTTGAACCCTCAACCTTTGAACCCTAATCCCTCTACCCCTATACGCTCTTAATCTTTGAACCCTTAAACCCTAATCCCTAAATCCCTATACCCTCTTAATCTTTGAACCCTCACCCCTCAACCCTTCAACCCTAATACCTCTACCCCTATACCATCTTAATCCCTAAACCCTGAACCCTAAACCCTTCAACTCGAATCCATCTACCCCTATACCATCTTAATCCCGTAACCCTCAACCCTTTAACCCTTATCCCTATACCCCTATACCCTCTGAATCCCTGAATCCAAAACCCTCAACCCTTCAACCCTAATCCCTCTAACCCTATACCCTCTTAATCCTTGAACCCTCAACCCTTAAACTCTAATCCTTCAACCCCTATACCTTCTTAATCCCTAAACCCTCAACTCTTACACCCTAATCCCTCAACCCCTATACCATCTTAATCCCTAAACCCTCAACTCTTACACCCTAATCCCTCAACCCCTATACCCTCTTAATCTCTAAACCCTAAACCCTTCAACCCTAATCCCTCTACCCCTATACCCTCTGAATCCTTTAACCCTGAACCCTGAACCCTTAAACCCTAATCCCTCAACCCCTATACCCTCTTAATCCATTAACCCTCAACCCTCAACTCTTAATGTTTAATCCCTCAACCCCTATACCCTCTAAATCCCTCAACAATGGACCCTTAAACCCTAATCCGTCAACCCCTATAACATCTACCCTATAACCTATTAATCCCTCATCCCTAAACCCTAAACCATTAAACCCTAACTCGTAAACCCTCTACCCTCTACCCTCTACCGTCAATCCTCTACCATCTACCATCAACCCTAATCCCCCAACCCTTAAAACCACTTAGTAAACTCTCTACCCTAATCCCTCAATCCTCTGTACTCTTAAACCCTCAACCCTTAAACCCTTAAACAATCAACCCTAAACCCTCGACCGTCAACCCTAACCCCTTAAACCCTAAACTATTAAACCCTCTACCCTCTACCCTAAACCCTAATCCCTCAACCCTTATATTGTGAAATCCAAGAAAACTCTCTACCCTAATCCCTAAACCCTCAGCCCTTAATCCATCAAACCGTATAACCTCTACCTTATATATTAGACCCTCAACCCTATACCTTAAACCCTCAATCTTCAACCCTCAACCCTTAAACCCTCTACCCTTTATCCTATACATTAAACACTCAACCCTCAATTCTCAACCCTCAACCCTTAATCTCTCAACCATCAATCCTTAAACCCTAAACCCTCTACCCCTTAAATTTGACCCTAAACCTTATAATCCTTCAATCATATACCCTCAAACCTATACCCTAAACCCTCTACCCTCAACCAAGTAAACCCTTAACCCTAAACCCTTCAACCCAAACCCTTCAACCCTAAACCCTCAAACCTTCTACCCTATACCCTTAACCAAATACCCTCTACCATTGACCCTATTCCCTCAACCCTCAAACGTTAAACCCTAATACCCTAGAAACCATCAACCCTATAGGTCCTCCACCCTAATCCCTCAACCCTCAACCCTCAACCCCTATCACTTTCTCTCTATCTATACATCTCACCTCTCCCTCCTTCCCTCCCTTCTACCATCTCTAATTGTCTCTATCTACCATCTCCCTCTTTCTGCATACCTCTTTTTCAATCAATCCCTACCAACCTCTCTGGCTCCCTCTATCAATCTCTCTTTGTGTCCCTCCGACTCCATCCCACTCTCTCCCACTACTTCTCTCTCCCTCTCTCTCATGTCTCTCCTTCCCATCCCCTCTCTCTCTCGGGTCTCTCCCTCTAGCAAACTACCTAGGTAACTCTCTTTTTCTCTCCCCCCTCTCTCTATCTATCCCTCCAACCCTATCTAGATAAGTCCCTCTCACTCCACCCCCCTCTTTCTCTACCTCTATCAATTCAATCACTCCCACACCCTCTCCCTCTCTCAGGTCTCTCACTCACACTCCCTCTCTCTCACACTCCATCTCTCTCCCACTCCCTCCCTCCCACACTCCATCTCTCTCACACTCCCTCTCACTACCTATCTCTCAAGTCTCTCCCTCTCACCCCCTCACACTCCCAAGTCTCCTCCCTTTGGCACCCTACCTAAATAAATCTCTCTTTCTCTCTGTCTCTCTCTCCCCCCCTCTCTATAATCCTCTCTTTCAATTCACTCTCTCCCACCCCCCTCTCTCTCTCTCCCTCCCTCTATCCTTCCCACCCTACCTAGATAAGTACCCCTCACTCCAAACCCTTCTCTCCCACTCCCTCTCTCTTAAACTCTCACTTACACCCCATCTCCATCTCTCTAGACTCTCTCTTTCTCTAAATTCTCCCTCCATCTAAAGACATACATACAAGCATAATACATATGTATATATAATCTTACATACATACATAACATACATGTACATACAAACATACAAATATATCGGCATAAATTCAATATATTGGCATTTAACATAAAGGAAGACATAACATAAGTGCGTTATAATGCACTCGCATTATGTCCTAGTTGACATGTTCCCTGCATAAGAAAAAACCATGTGAAAAGTGAGATATAATGTGAGCACATTATAACGCGCTCACGTTATATATTTCTTTGGGAATTCCTAAGCCTTAGGCTTGGTATTTGCCTTGGAATACCAAACCAAAGGCTTGCAAGGCATTCCCAATGACTAGAGACGTGTTTTTAAAAAATCCACCATATTTCTCATAATCGAGTTTGTGCTTACTGTCTAGATTGCACATGGTTCAATATCGAAAAAATGGAACACATGGGTAATGTTGGGTTATCTCTTAGCTATCCAACAATGTAATTTTTTTCACTTTCTGAAAATGTTAAGTCTTTCATCCATTATTTATTTTATCTGTATGTCTGTTTTTTGCAAAAAAGTAGTGTTTGGTATTTTTTTTGTTATAAATTAACCGTTCATCAATTTTTCAAATAAATTACATTTTTAGAAACTAGACTCCATTCTATAAAATTAAAAAATTAAAAATTAAAAAAATCAATTAGTTTCCAAAATTTGTAGGGGTAGCACGGCCAAAATTCTATTTTTCAGGGAATGTCCACTCCGCAAATTAGTAAAAAATCAAATATTCATTATAAAATTATCAAAAAAATTGTGCATCAACTAAATACTATTAGCTAACTTCTGACCATTGCGATTTTAAAAATACTAAAAAAATTCACCGCACGAGGGTTGTACAAGAGTTGCTATGTTATGTTTTTCTGAAAAAAACAGCACTAATTTTTGTATGTCCCTCGTTTGAACCCCTTAATCTCAACCATTTTCAAAATAAATTAGTAGTTTAGAAAGTAGACTCAGAGCACTTGAATCCTTCTTTTTGTTCCATCTCAAAGTTTTGAGTCTAAGTATCCTAAATTTCATGTCTAAGGTCAGTATATCCTAATTTCAGAAAAAAGTTGTCCACTTAAGTTCCCTTTTTGGGAACCATCTTGGTGCACTTACCCATAACACAATTATCTAGGTATAATTATTCCAGGATGACCCGAGCATCACTTGTGTAAATAGATAAGAGTGAACCATGTTCTCATGCAAATTTGGAATGTCATCAATGATACTTTGTAGAGCATGTCCCATGACAATTTGCACGATAGTAATGATTGAATAAAAAACAACAGACATAAAAATATCATTCTCAATCATAGCACCTCTAGTTTAGACCATCATCGAGGTACTCTAGAGAAATTATAACCACCATCAAGATACATCAATTGAACATTTTTTCTAAAGTGATCCAACCATGATTCAGAAGATAATCCTTCAGTGATGATTGATTTTATTTGGTCTTGATGTTTGATTTGATTGGATTGATTATTTGATTGGCTTGATTGATGTTCAGTTTTGATGATGTGATGGTTAAAGTAATTGTTGTCTTTTTCCAAGGTTTCCTTGTTGTTTGTTTTCCTATTGATTTTAAGCTCAACGGTTATTTGCCCCTAGTGAGAAACAAACCAGATTTATTATGGATATGTACAATGAAGACCAATCCAAGGTGGGACATGATCACAAAAGTTGGATATGGACATGAAGCTCATTGTATAATAGGCATGAATGTGTAGTGATAGCAACAAGCAGATGGTCAACACACACTCAACTAGATGGAGAAGCTGAATTATCACAAATAGCGCCTATTTACCAAGTTTTCACCATTTTTTTTTATTGCACTTTTTTAAATTTTATGATTTTTTTTCCGTTACCAAGATGCCTATTTACTAGGTTTCATGAAGACAACCATTTTTTTGATTTTTTACTCTTTTGTATTTTTTTTTTTCTGATTTTTTTTCTTTTTTTCTTTTTTGATCTTTTTGATTTTTATGTTGTCACCAAGGTTCCTGTTTTATCAGAGCAACCATTTTTTCAAGACTTTTTCTAACTTTTTATGATTTTCTCAAGACTATTTCTTATTTTTAGGATTTTTTTAAAGATTTTTTCTTATTTTTAGGATTTTTTCAAGACTTTTAAGAATGCACTGGATGCATTATGTGTAGAAATTTTTCAGATGAATATTTTTCATAGGTTCTTCAAATAGATCCCCCTCTAGTGTAGACAGTTGATATGCCCCTGATCCAAAGATTGAAATATTAAAAAAAAGGACCTAACCCATTTGGCTCAAATTTTCCTTTCTTTCCTCAATCTTTTTGATTATGGGGATTTTCCTTTAGTACTAGATCACCTACTTGAAATTTCCTTGGTTTGACTTTGTGATTTTAGCTTCTTTACATCCTTTGTTGATATGCTTTTAGATGATCCATTTCCAACTGATGATGTTCATCTAACAATTACAGCTCTTGCAATCTAGACACATGGTAATCTTCATCTAAAATGAGACCTTTCAAGGACACTTGAAGTGATGGTATCTCAACCTCAATGGGAAATACTACTTCAGATCCATAGACAAGTGCATATGGTGTGGCTCCTGAGGGTGTTCACATGCTTGTACAATATGCCCACAAATCAGGGTTCAGTTGAATATGCCAATCATGTCAAACATTATTGATGGTTTTCTTTAAGATTTTTAGGATATTTTTGTTTGAGTCCTCAATTTGGTCATTCCCTTAAGGGTAGTAGGGTGTAGAAAATCAATGCTGAATGTGGAACCTTTCACAAAGTTCTTATACATCCTGATTCTTGAAAGGTCAGCCATTGTCAATGACAATGGATTGAGGAATACCATATCGACAAATGATATAGTTTAGGATGAACGATGAGATTTTCTTCCATGTTATGGTAGTTAGAGGAACAACTTCAACCCACTTCCTTAAGTATTCTATGGTTGTGATGATGAACTTGTGTCCATTGGATGAAGATTGGTGAATTTTACCTACAAGATCCAACCCCCACTAACAAATTGGCCATGTTGATGCAAAGGGTTGTAGCTCATGTGCTCGTGCATGGATAAGATTACCGTGGATCTGGCATTTCTGATATGTCTTGACAAATTGCAAGGCCTCTCTTTCCATAGTTGGCTAGTAGTATCCCAAATGGAGGAGTTTATTAGCGAGGTTTAGACCACTTGAATGAGTGTCAAAAATTCCCTCATGGACTTCTTGTAAAGCCATTTCAGACTTGTCACTTTCTAGACATCGTAAGCGAGTTCCCTCAAGACCTCATTGGTATAGTACATCCAATATACAGGTATGACAGGTAGCTTGGTAGATGAAATTTAATTTTTGGTTTTGAGAGAGATTGGGATGAAGGATATTATATTTCAAGTAAGTATAGATATTCCCATAAATGGAGGTATCAATATCAATTAGGTGGCATATGAGTCAGGACTTAGGATTGTCATAAGCAGGGGTAAATAGTTTCTCAACCATGAACACATAAAGATTTTTTTTCTTTTGGAATTTGGAGTAAAGAGGAAATGGTAGCCATAACATCAACATCCCTGTTGTCAATCCTTGGGATTTGAGAAAACTTTATGTCAGCAAAATATTTCTTGAAGTCATCAATCATCCTTTTATAGGGAATAAATTTGTCATCCTTTGTTTGTTAATCATAATTGACCTGATTAATGGAAAATTGAGAATCCCCTTAGACTTGCAGTTCTGTAATTTTCCATTCCATAGCTATCCTGATTCTGATGATAAGTGCTTCGTATTCTGCCATTTTGGTGCAAGGAAACATCAGGTGATATGACATTGGAATAGTGTTCTTTTGGCGATTAATGAATAGAATTCTAGATCCTGATCCATGTCGAGTATATGAGCCATCAAAATACAACACCCATTGCTTTTTCATTACAACAAAGACATCAACATCTAGAAATTCCACGTGCAAGGGATGATCATCATGAATTGGTGCATTAGCTAGTTGTTTAGCAATATCTTGTCCTTTGATTTCTTTTCTGTCCACATATTGGATGTCAAACTCACTGAGTATCATTACCCATTTGGCTAGACTTCTTATCAGGTTTTCTTTATTAAGGAGATGTTTTAGTGGATCTATCTTGGCTATCAGTTTGATTGTATGAGTAAACATATAGTGTCACAATTGTTGGGTAGTGAACAATACTACTTAAAATTATTTCTCAATGGATGTATAGTTGATTCCATAACCATTTAGAGTTTTGTTGATATAATAGATTTCTCTCTCCTTTCCTATTGAACCTTCTTGTGCCAAAAAATATCCTAATGATCGATTAGTTGTGGCTATGTACAATAAGAGAGGCTTTCCTTTTGGTGGAGGTGCTAGAATAGGTGGAATCATTAGGTATTACTTTAGTTGGTTGAAATTTGCCTCATATTTCTTGTCCCATTGAAAGGAAACATTCTTGTGCAATAGATGAGTAAAAGGATGGGTCTTATCAACTAGTTGTCATATGAATCTTCTAATTGACTGGAATCTTCCTTGAAGGGACCTTAATTGACTAATTTTTTTTGGAGGTGGCATCTCCATTATAGCTTTCAATTTTGTAGGGTCTACCTCAATACCTTTATCTAACACTATATACCCCAATAGATTTGCTGATGTTACCCCAAATACATATTTCTTTGGATTTAGGTGAATGTTGAACTTCTCTAGTTGGGTGAATAGTTTGTCTAATATCTCAAGATGTCCTTCTCTAGTGTAATAGTTTTCCAAAAATTCATCCACATAGTCTTCCATGAAAGTATGCATCATGTCATGGAAGATGGTTTTCATAGCTCTTTGGTATGTGGCCCCTGTGTTCTTCAACCCAAAGGGCATGGCATTCCAATAGAAGGTTCCCCATGGGTAAGTGAAAGTTGTCTTATCTTGGTCTTTAGGTGCTATCTTAATTTGATTATAGCCAAAAAATTCATCCATTAGTGACAACATGCCATGACCTATTGTTAAGTCTACAATGATATCAATGGTTGGCAAGGGGAAATCATCTTTTGGGCAAGACTTAATGAGGTCTCTAAAGTTTTTACAAATCTGTATGCTACCATCAGGTTTCAAAATAGGTACAATTTTGGATATCCACTTTGCATAATCAATAGGTTTGATAAATCCTACATCCAATAATTTCTTTAGTTCCGCCTTCACCAATAGGGCAATGTGAGGATGCATTTTTCTCAAATTTTGCTTGACTGGTTTGACTCCTGAGGGAAGGGATAAATGGTGCATGATGAGATTTGGATCTATCTCTAGCATATATTCATATGACCAGAAAAATTTGACTTGTAACTCTTCAAAGAACTTGACAAAGTTAGGCTTCTCTTGTTCTGTCAATGATTTTGCTAGATGGAGAGTTTTCACTACTTCTGCATTACCGACATTGATGGACTGCGTTGGCTCAATCAGGACTTTGGATCTTTCTTGGAAGTTCTCTGGGGCAGTGTAAAATTTCCCATCCTTCGGTGCCTCAGAGAGGTTTTCACTATTAGATGTGCTCTTTATTTTTATTCTTTCTTGATCTATTGCTACCATGGAATGGTTTTCACCATCAAATCCTTCTTTTGTTTCATTTATTTTGCAGTTGGGAAATTTGGCACTCCCCAACCTAGAAGCTTTCTTATGATGTTTAATGGTGGGAATTGTTTCAGGATTACCAGTGCAGAGGAAATCGACAATGGACTCATCATTCAAAAAGGTGGGGATATTGATAGGTTCAATTTGGTCCCAATCTATGAGTTTAGGATGTACCAATGGTACAAGATTATCAAATGGGTTTAGTTAAGAGATCTTAAGGGTCATAATGGAAACATTATTGTCAAATAATATGATGGTAAGGTAAGGGTCTATGATGTTTCTCTTTTCCGAGTGATCCATCTTGCTAGGAGTTTGATCATCTTCACTTGAACCATCGATATTTTACAATCCTAATTCAAGTGGTCTTAACCTTGAACTTTTTCCTTCCATGAGTGTAGGGGTATACTTGTGTACCACATCAATTTCCTTATCATGGCAGGACTCTTCTGATAGTGAATCTTACTCATATTCATTGGAATCAGTTTCATAGTGATTTCTATCTTGGAGCTGTAGGATCCATTCAACAATCTTTTTCTTTAGGTTCTCTTTTGTTTCTTCATCCTTTTGATGCTCTTTATATCCCAACCCTATCTTGTCTTTTGTATTTTTTATAATGGGCTAGATAGGTTTTATGACACCTTCTTTCATTTTCCCAATAGGTTCTTGTACCTCATATCCCATCTTTTCTAGGATTGAGAATCCTTTGCCATATTGGGTGGTTTGGACATTAGCCATTGAGAATCAGTTTCATCCCTATAGAGCCAATTAAAAATATCTTTGTCATCAGATTCCTCTACTTGGGTGTTTGCTTTTATGAATCACCCATCAAAAAGTGTGACTGGTTGTGAAGCTAATTGTGATGAGGTTGAAGGCTGACCATGGGATTTTGGTGAAATTAATTGTGAGAGGCAAAGGGATTGTTCAATGGAATATTCACCCAAGCCTTTATCTTTGACTTGGACTTTCTTCTCAAATTTTTTGGCCAAAGTATTAAGCTAGGCTTCGGGATTGGTAGATGCAAAGGGGCTAGCTTCTTCCTTTTTTTTGAGTTGTTTGGATGAGGAACTTGGGTGAATTCCTTCATTAGACGCTATGGCTAGCAATTTTGAAAATATGGATTAACTTGACTTAAATTATTGGGGATGTCAAGGGAGGAATCAGGATCTTCTCGATTATGAGGCACAAACACATCCTAGACAACCTTAAGGGCATTGCAATGTTGGGGACTATTGGAATAAGTGGGAATGGTAATTTATTGTCCGTATATTTTAGACACTGATGGTATGTTGAAGGATGACCCAAGAGTATATTATATGTCAAATCCTTATCCAAAACTTTACAAACCATATTTTTCTGAATCGGTCCTACCTGAATTGGAAATACAATCAATCCCTTTGAAACTCTTTCTTCATCATCATACACTTTGATGGTGATATTGTCCCTTGCATCTATTTCATTTTTAGAGAACCCTAGTGCATGGAAAAGTTTTAAAGTGCATATATTAAGACTGTCTCCTCCATCTATAAGGACATGCTTGACATGACTTTTATGGATTAGAATCTCGATATGGAGTGCAACATTATGAGGGTGGGTAAGAGATACATCATCATTTTATAAAAAGGATAAGCAATGAGGCACAACTACATGTCCCACCATGGCTTGGAAAGCGCAAACTTCCAAATATTTGGTATTGTTGTTTTCCGTTGATTTTGATGAAATTAATTTGATTATCCGTTACAACCATGTCTTGGATATTGGGGACTTGATTAGAGAGGATGTTGGTGTCATTGATTGGATGGTTGGTTTCAATAGGATATGGTGTGTTATTGATCTTAATGTAATTTGTGCGATCTTCAATATCTGAAATATGATAAATGGTAGTGTCATGAACATAGTTCATGCTCTTTCCTTTTCTGTTTGTTTTAGAAGATTCTCCTTTGTCATAATTTGGCAAGGGGTTTTTGAATACCCCATGATCAGTGTTTGTTTGAGGCTCTTCTATCCATATGATCTTATTATCAATCAAATCTTGTATCTTGTGTTTTAATTGCATGCAACTATTGGTTAGGTGACCTTTGCATCGATGAAATTCACAAAAATGGGCTTCATTCCACCATGACTATTTTACTTTAGGTTCAAAACCTCGGGTGTCAGGTAGAGTGATGAGATTTTCCACAATAAGCTCGTTCAATGCCGATTCATATGATTGACCTAAAGGTGTAATATTTTGATGATTATTCGATGTTTGATAGGGTAGAGTCTTGGATGGTGTGTTTGATTATTTTGAGTATTTCCTTGGTTGGTATTTTGGTTGTTGCTTTGGTTGGCATTTTGGGTGGTCTTTTGATTGGTATTTGAGGTGCTTCCTAACAAATTGAAGACCAATTTAGCATTATGCATTTCAGTTGAGGTATCATTGCCATTATTTTTGTACATTTTCCAAAACTTTGGTTTTCCATTGTTGAAGGAATTGGATGAATTACTTTTGTTATAAATTTTTAATATTCCTCGTTTGACCAAGGCCTCCTCAATAATGATCCCATTTTTTATCAATTTTTCAAAAGTTGGAAGACATTGTAATTCAAGCCTAAAGCTCATGTCATCATTCAGGCTATCAATCAACACCTTTATCTTCTCTTTTTTCAGTATGGGGTGGGAATACCTTGTGAATAATATTATTCACCTTTTCAAGAATACTAGGAATGATTCCCCTATCTTTTTTTTCACATTAAAAAGGTCCTTCATTGTGATTTCATGTTGGATGTTATATGAATATTAGGTATTAATTGTTTTTACCAACTCCTCAAAAGATTTGATCCCTGAAGGTAATTGTGAGAACCATTGCATGCATTTCCCTCCCAAACTACGTGGGAATAATCTCATCAAATATGTTTGCTCATGGGAAAATTCAAGACTGATTGTTCAAAATTCCCTTATGTGATCTATTGGATCAGTTTTCCCATTGTACTTGTCATATTTAGGAAATTCATAATGTTTGGTAAATGGTATCCTGTTGACACTTTGATCGAATGGGTAGGGACATATATCTTCTATTGATTATCTCTTGGTAGTCTTTGTTTGCATGTTTTGCATTTGTTGTTGAAGGGTTTGGATTTATTTTTTCAAAATTTCCATGGGATCATTGGATTTTGCTTCACTTCTTGGTTCAATTTTTTTTTCTGCTTCCATTTTCTTAGGGGCTCTTTTCAATTTTGTGACATCAAAATAATCAGGTAGCTGGACCCCTTTGTTTTCTAGCATTAAAAGGTATTTCTCACCTTCTTTTTCAAAGATCCTCTGCATGAATTTATGAAAATTTGGATCTTGTTGGGCTTGTTTTATGGTTTCATCTATTATTTCTTCCACCTCATCTCGTTGAATTCTGAAAAAAATATTCTCTTCTCTTTCAGCCATGGTGTCTTAGTTTTCAATTTACTCTTGTTCAAGTTTTCATTTTTGCAATCTCTTTAAGATGGGAATACAAGTGATGAAAATTTTCTAAACGTTTGGCCAAATTTTGGGAGTGCCAAAAGGATTTCTTAAAATATGATTAAGAAAGCTTTATTTCGGGATAAAGGATGATGAATCTTGATGATGAAAAGCAACTAATAAATCAGAAAATAGTTATGATGAGGAAGAGACACATTTGGATGTTTGATAATAGTTTAGATGAGGAATTTTCACTTGAAAATGCTGCTTTCAACAAGTTTAAGCTTTATTTTATCAACTGATTTGGACGATTGGAGTATTGTATTGTTGATTGTAGAATGTAAGAATGAAAAATGGGTTGACTATGATTATGCCTTTGTGAAAGAACTCTTCATTGATAATAATCTTGTGAATATAAAGGCTCTAAAGAAAAATCATCAGTATATCCTCTATCAAAGTCATGATATCTATGGAAGAAAGTTCGATATTCAAGCAAGACCTTCCTATTTCGGTACAAGAAGCGTCTCCTTTTTAGAAGTTTCTTGTAGCTAAGTTACCTTTTTGGTTTCTTGATTCTTTTAGTAAGGGATTTCTTGACAAATGTTGTTGATTTCCAATCCCTTAACATAAAATGATTAGTGGAAAATTTAAGACAAGAAAAAGATGTTTGAGAAGAAATCTCCGAATAGGGTGTTAATTGGTAGTGGGGAAGTCAATTTTAGCTTTCTGTTTGTAGATTTATCGGATACACTAAAATAGTGTCAGATGTGCCAAAACTCATATGCCCTACGAAATTGAATATATGCACTTAAGGATTGCAGTTATGTGCCAAAACAAGCGATGGATGCACTAAAATAGTAAATGGATACATTGTACAATTACACAAATGTGCTATAACAGAGGATCGATGTGCTAAAATAGAAAATGGATGCACTATTTTATGCCAGGGATGTGCTAGAATGGTAGATGGATGCACTAAAAGAAGCAAGTGATGCACTAGAATAGGCAATGGATGCACCAATCTAGAAAATGCTTTCTAGTTTTTGGCAATTTGACAACTTTTTCTAGTTTCAACAGTGAATTTTGGATTGTTTGGTTTGGATTTTCTTATGAATTAGTAGTTGAACATGTTTGTGTGATGTTTTCTTGGATATTTTATTTAAAAACACATTGGTAAAGAAACATCAAACATGCACAATCCTAGGCTATGTAAGACAATATTCTTTTGGATTCCACATTGATTTTACTCCAACCACACTTATTATTAGTGAATGATTTAGAAGCTTGGCCACATAGACTCCCCCTTACATTGCACTCACTTCTTGGGTCAACCAAGCTTCAAAATCACATGAACCTCCCATGGAAAGTTTTTCACCTCTACTAAGAATTGAGAGAATGTGGATGTCTTGGCAATGATCATTGTTGCACCAAAGAATAGACAAGGGTAATTTTTGGATTACTAAAAAAAAGGGGTTTTAGTAGGGGCATTCCATTTGTGGGGGATCATCCATATGAAAAGAAACCATTGCTTCCCTTCTTTTCAAAATAATCCTCGTGATACTCAAAATTTCATCAAGCACCCACATTTATATCCCAGGTAGAAGTTTCTTGGCTTTAGCATGTTCCCGATTGGGTTGTTCCCTCCTTTCAAAATGGGGAGGTAGGCTCTCTAAGTTTTAAAATGCAATAAAATGAATGGGTCTACCTTTTTGATCACCCAGTTAAGGGGAGAGCATACATGCCTACCATTCCAAGCACAACAAGCATGGTTTAAATTCATCCCTCCTAATTATGCTAGATTCCTAACTTAACAAAAGGAAATGACAAATAGATTCACCTTGCAAACAACTGTTAGTAGTTTCAATCCATTGTTCTTTGACAGTGTTCTTTATTTGTTTTAGCAAAGTCTCTGATTCTATACAAGGTTCCTATGAAACAAAAAAGCACAAATTAGTTTCGAGAATTTGGAAAATTTATCCTAAAAACTAGATGCACCATTATAGTAACTGAATGTGCTAAAACTCAGACCAAATACACTAAACTATTGAATGTGCTAAAAGAGAGACCAAATGTGCTATATGATAGATTAAATGTGCTAAACTAGAAAAGCACAAAATGAAATTTAAAACCCCCTAATGCATCGAAAGAACAGTTGGATGCACCAAAACAACAACTCGATGCGTCAAAATAGAAGTCGAATATGCTAGAAGAACCGCTAGATGTGCAAAAAAAGGAACTCAATGCACTGATAAATTTTCTAGATGTGCCAGAGAAAAATTCAGATGTGCTAATTTGTCACTTAGTCAGGGAACCTGTGAAGAAAAACTCAACAAAAAATCATATTAAAGATGGGGCGATGCCCCACAGTGGGTGCCAATGAGAGTAATTAGTTAATAAAACTAAACACACACACATCCATGCAATGTATTACATAAAAGAGATAAAAATAACATAATTAAATTGCTTCTACTATCCTTTCAAATCATGCCATGGTTCTCTAGTCTTAAGGACCTTCAAAATTCATGCTCTCAAATCTATTAAATGTTGCACATGAATCTATAGAGGTGACAACCTAAGAAATGAGAAGATTTTGTGCAATGTAAACTACATGCCGACATCACTATATTTTTGGATTTTTAATGCATGAATGCTAAATGTTGCTACGATGAGATGTTGTTGTAATTGAAATGATACTAAAACTAGTAATGCAAATCTAATGATAATGTTGTATAAATGATGCAATAAACTAAAATGCTAAAATGAAATTTATATGGTAACACTATATGAAATAAAATGCTAAAAGCTAACTACAATGCTCTCCAAATGCTCTTAAGATTTCTGCAACATAAAATTGTAAAAATCTCCTTAAAAGCTATATAAATGTTCTCTATTTATAGATTTTTTTGGGCTTAAGATGATGTGGCAGTGATGAACATTTGAGATCATGATCCTAAGGCATCGACGATGGAGCACGAAGAGGTTAGAGGAATTCATGGAAGTTGCTCCATTTTGGAAGAGCCAATATTCCAAGTGTCCAAGAGCATCATTTAACAGAAGGAACCATGTGTCTCCTAGGAAGTTAGGAGGTTGAGAGATTAGAGAGAATATTCCTAATTAAAAATTAGAAATAAATGAAAATATGTGACATATAATGAGGTGGAGGATGAGTTGGAGGTGGTTAGAAGAAATATGGAGAAATGTGCTAAATTTGAATTAAAAATTCAAATTTAAATGGAAGAGGGAAATTAAATGGCAAATTATTTTAAATTTTTGCATTCAATTAATTTAAGAGGAAAGTGATTTTCCAAAAAAGAGGAATTTAGGGAATGAACCATATAAATAAATTTATCAATTTATTTATAATAGTAGAGGAATTAGAATTTATTAATTAAATAACAAGTATCTAATTAATTATTCTTTAGACCATTTTTACGTGCATACACTTCCACCTTAAACTCACTGATATCAATATCTATAAAAATAATTATATCATACTTAGGAGCATGCTCTAGGATATGTGGTACTTTTGGTTCTTTGACCACTTGGAAATTCTTACAATCAATGGGGAAACTAGCATATGACATAACACACTGCATACTGCCTCTCATGGAAGCACTCCACTTTCTAGATAACAACATTCCATAGTTAGGAGGGATATCTACCACCACCACACTCATCTTGAATTCCTTTTATGGGTAAGCACCTAGTCTATAAGGGAGCTAATTGATCACACTGGTCACAGGTACTTCCCTTGAATCCATAGTGTAACATTTTCCATGGGTACTATCAGATTTTAGTCCCAATGCCTCCATAATCTTGGCTGACATTATATCATTAGATTCTCCAGAATCAATAATACATTTTTTCAAAAAAAATCCTTCAACTATCAGTGTGAGGATGAATGGGCCTATCTTTCCAAAACATGTAGTCACTGAATTCCCTAAAAATATATGAGGGATATCAATGATTACTCCCTCAATATCTTTATCTTTCTTCTCCTTTTCACTCACTTTTGGCTGAGCAGACACTAGGAAGTCATCATAGGCTATAGTAGCACCATTGATAAGGGCTACTACCTTTTTTTTGTGCTCATCAATTCTCATCATCTCAAGAAAAGGAACAAAAAAATTTACTTGACTAAGCAACTAAAACATATCAATAGGAGTGTACTTAGGCAAATCAATTGGGACCATACCTTTTTTTGTATTTCTCTCCCTCTATTGATCCTTTGTTTCAGATTTGGGCTTAGAATATTTCCTTGTAGCTTCAAAATTGCGCTTCGGTGCCTTTTCCTTCACAGTGGGGGACTTGATCTCTCCATTATTTTTTGGATTATTATATTTCTTAGCCCAAATTTTGTCTCCCTTACTATCTTTAGCCTTAGTTCCTTCCTCTTTACCATTAGTTTTTTTCCCATTTCCTTTAACATTCTGCTGCTTGATAAAGAGACCAATAGGGTTACCTTGGTCCCCACCCACTACTTTTTTCCTCAGGTGATTTGAACATATAGCTTGTGTAGCTAAAGCCAATGTATATCTTGCAATATCCTCATTTAAGGGTCTCCATAGGGACACATTATCTTCAGTTTCTTCCAAGTTGTATCTTCATCAGATAGGACTTGTTGGTGATATGTACTGGTGATATGCATTTTTTCGTCCACATCCATTTCATGAGAATCTAGATTAGAAGAAAACTCATTGTCAACAAAATTAGAACCATCCATAATCATATTTATGTTAACATCATCCTCATTAGACTGATCATAGTCTTCAAGTACATCTTCTTCAATTTAAAATAACTATGTAACTGCATATTGATGAGGAGAATGTGGCATTTGGCACACCATGCACCAAGGGGTCTCATCGACAAAATTGGCTAAATTCTTCTACAAAGGATCCAAAGGAACCATTTTTTTATCATTCTTTTGATTGTTAGGAATGGGCTTCCCATTATTCCAATTTGTGTTATATGGATGATCTTACAACCAAGGAGGTCTATCATTCTTATGATAATTTAACCTTTCATTTGACAGAGCCTTTTCCTTCCTTTTCATTCTATCACTTAGATTTTTAACGGTATTGTAACATAGATTTTGGCACCTTAATGCTTTCTTACACTTCTAGGGTTTTTCACCTAAAAGGAAAAAGATGGGCCAAAATGGTAATGTTACGTTCGAATATTAGGGTTTTGAATAGGTGTGATGTGTGTGGAATGTGTCTAAGTGTTGGAAGTGGATAGATGAAAGCAAATACTAATGCAATACCTAGAAAGTAAACTATGTTTGAAAACACATTGAGATATGTAGATGACCTATGAAGATGAATAGAAATGCAAATGAAATAGAGAAAAAACCAAAATAGAAAGCATGCACCTAGAAATGAGTTGAGGATTAGAATGGACATTGGAAATTCCATTGAATCTAAGAGTTTGTGCATTTACACCATTCTGGGTGACCTAGTCCCAAATCTAGAAAACTACCTAGAAACCCATTTCTGCCAAATGGGTATCCAAATCTACCAAAATATATGAAAAATAGGTTAAATGGGACTAGGTCACCATTATTGGTGACTTAGTCCTCTTTTGAATTTTTGAAGATCAGAAAGTGGAAATGGAAGCCCTTAGTCTGCACTTTCTAGTCTTCCAGGTATCTGGTCCTGAAAGTGAAGATTCTAGTCTACAAGTGTTCTCCAAGCTCCAACTAGGGTTTCTCCAACCTTGAAGAGCTTTGAAAAGCTATTGAAGGCTTTTCCACCTAGGTTATTTGCTAAATCTACATACAAGACCTACAAATCCCACTAAGAGGGGAAGCTTGTTGATTGTTAGGGCATGGGGGTTTGCCTTAGTCAAACCCCTTTTGAGTAATCAAACCAAAATGATGAAATAATGTAGTTTACCTTACCTTTATGAATGATCTTGATTTTTTAAAATGGAGGATTCAACCCTTGAATTCTTCTTGAGAGATTTCTTGATGACTTAGAGTACTCAAACCCTAACTTGCTTGATAATTTGAGTGAATGATGAAGAGGGGGAAGAACTAGATGACCATAGAAGAATTAGGGTTGAAAATGAGGGGAAAACCCTTATTTATGCCCTAATTTCCTTGAAAAAAACACCTCATAGGCTGACCTTAGGGTTTAGGAGACAAAATCCCGCAAGAATATTGTTTTCATTTTGATTTCTATGCCACATGGGACTAAGTCACCCGGGGTGGCGACCTAGTCCACCTAGCTAATTTTGATTGGTTTTCAACAATTAACATGTGGTTAATGATGTTTTTCAAAATTTTCTCATGAAACACACTAAGGTAAGGAATTCAAGTGCATTAAGGGGTCATTATATTATAAGAAAGGGTTGATTTAGTGATGCAAAGCCTAGAAAAGTGTGAGGGTTGGTTACAAAACCTTACAACACTTTAGACTAAGACTTGGAAAGGGGTTATTTAGGTGAATTATGATGAAAGGGTCTTAGAAAAGTGAGAAAAATTGTTACACTTCACAACACCTTTGCAAGATGCCCTACAGTCTAAGAAGAATAAGCCAAAAACCATAGGAAAGGGCCCAAATGAGTGAAAAGTGTCAAGGCTGCACTTTTTACTGACACATTTAGCCTCCACTTTAGTGAGAGGATGAACTTGCTTCAAACTCACACTAAATTATCCAAGTGATGCGGATGGTCAAGCCCCCAGGATTCAAGATTCTTAGTCAAGTTGACATCAGTGCAAACAAACACATTCAAGGGTGAATGGTTTGCAGAAAAACAAGATGCACGTTCATGCAATGATAAGAACAAGAAGGAAGATAAAGAGAAAGGTGAAAAGTTGGATCAAGCTTCGACCAGTTTTCTAGCTAGTTGTGGATTAGATCTAGGTTGTTTTTCCAAAAAGAAGATGCGTACTCACTTTGGGGCGATGATACTTTTTGGTTTTCCACTGGGTAAGAAGGTCCAAAAGGTGAGAAATATACACACAACTAATATATACTCACACACACACAAAGGTGGCTATGGGGAAGATCATGCCACTAGTTGGGATTCTCGCTCAAACCATACCAAAGTTATACCTCTTGATAACTTTGATAAGGCACTACAAAAGAAAATTAATTTTTGAAAATGATTTAAGGAGTGTTCAAAGGGATTTTTCTTAGTTTGTGTAATGTCTCATTTTAAGGAACATCATGTGTAATTTCTCCAAGAGAGGAAAAGTGAAAATGGTCTCATCTTATTTGTAAGAGAGGACAAGTGCAATGTCTCAGTGTGGGAAACATTGTACCTAATGTTTCCAAGAGTGAATCACAAGAAAAAGAAAATCACATAACGGGATGTGAGTGTTGATGTATGCCCCCACTTTAAAGTGGTTGCTAACACCATTTCTGTGAGAAATTTCTTTAAAGTAGAAGAAGAGGAAGACATTAGAGCTTGTTCGAAAATCCCTATGCCAAGTCATATGTTTCTAATAAGCTACATCATGAAAAAGTAGTATGTCACATGTGAGTCAACTTAAGACATGTCGTCCACATCCTAAGCTTGCTCTTATATGTTCATGAAAGGTTAATGAGTAGCCAAAAGAGACAATGAAAAGTAACACATGAGGGAAAGGGATAACTAACCCCTTTCCTCCACTTAGTGTAGGACAAAAGTGAGCCAAAGGGATTGGTGAAATGCAAGGTTGAGTGAAAATTGGTATCAATTAGAGGAATTAGTTGCCCCCACAAAGGGGAGAGCACCAGGCTCCTTAAGATGTTGGATTTTACTACTCAAGGCCTTACATTCATTAGGGTGATGACCATGAAATTAGTGGTAGGAACAAAAGGAATGTTTGTTGGAACATTTATTTCGAGTTCATGGAGGAAGGGAGATCAAATGATCTTGGAGGAGTCTCAACAAAATTTCCTCTTAATCAAGGGGAGAAGCTATTTCTTTGGTTTGTAACAAAGAAGTGTCTTTCTTAGTATAGGATGTCATGCCTACACAAGGCTCTGTAGATTGTGAGATTTTGTATGCTCTCTTAGAGGAGTGTGTAAAATATAAATCAATAGTATTGTGTGAGATGAAATTTGTATTAAGTGAAGAGTCCTTTGTTGGTGTCAAAGGATCACTTTCTAAGGTTGGTTTAGATAGATGGTTTGGGATGGTGTTGACGTTGGATAAAGGTTTAATGATTTCAATGAAAGGAAAAAATACAAGACCATGATGTGTTGTTTACGTGATAGGTTCACTAGGGTTGCAGATACCTTATTCGTTAGCAACACATCCTTTTCCACAATAGCCAAGTTGTTTCATGAGATCATAACCTTTTCCATAAAGTTTTTCAGTGCTTTTAGATCGGGTTTTTGTTCATTGTTGGAATCTTTGTCTAAATTATTTAAGGTGGATGCTTTCGAAGGATCGGTCAAGTCTTGTGGTGACAACATTGTGTTTCCCTTATTAGATTCTTTATTTATGACCTTGGATTCTCCTAGTAAATGAGGTGTAAAGTCTAAGGAACCTCAATCATCATCTAAGGGTGTTGGTTGTATGGGTTCCACTTGTTGGGTTGGTTTTTAAGTGGTGAAGGGTTTGGATTCTTTTTGCTCAAGTTGTAAGACACTGTAAGGTTCAAGATCAACATCAAGCATGTAAACTTTGTTTTTGTAGATATACTTCATCTTATGATGAAGAGTGGAAGGCACCCCATTCATTTCATGAATTCATGGCCTACCTAGAATGAGGTTATATGAAACATCATGTGGCATAACATGGATCAATGTGTTTAATGTGGCCATTCCAACCATAAGAGGCAAAGTGATCACACCAAGTGGTTTCTATCCTACACTATCAAATCCACTGATAGATAAAGAGGTAGGTTGAATGGTTGATTTATTGATATGGAGCATATCCAAGAGATTGACACTACACAAATTAACATAATAGACATTATCAACAAGGGTTCACTTGATCACTATGTGTTTGTATTGAGATATGATCATGAAAGCTTTAGTTCATCTTTTCACATCCAAAGGAGGGATCTCATTGTGGTGGAAAACAATTTTAGCATACAAGCCTTGAATCATAGCTATTATGTCATGTGTATGGGAATTAGAAGGGAAAATAATTTGTTGTAAGGACGTTTGCATCATGTTTTGATAGTGAGGGGAGGCTTGAATAAGGTCCCATAAATATTTTTTAGTAGGAGCATTCCTTAGTTGGTCAACAAGGTCATACTCCTGAAGAATTGAATTTAAGCAAGGGGCAACAGGTAATATGGGAGTTGATGAAGGTAAGGAAGTGGAGGTTGGTTGTTGCAATCATAAATTATTTCTCGTGTAATGTGTATGAACAATGTTATTATGACTCAATTTTTACAACACATTATTCTTAGGTGGGTAGAGACTGAATTTGGGTTGAGGTTTGTTTGAAGGTGGGTAAAGGATGAGTTGAGGTTGAATAATATTAACATCCCTTAGGGAAGGAGAGTCTAACATGGGCTTTGCATCTTCTTGTAAGGGAATAATATTATGATTTTTAATTTTATCCTTGTTGTGCATCATGATATCTCCCCTAGGAGGAGAGGTTTTAGGAGAATTACAAGCCACATGTTCTTGACATTAAAGGATTGGTTCTTCTAAAATGACTTCTTCACAAGTAGGGGAATGATTAAGAGAGGGGTCTATTTGATTAGATTTTTCTTCTAAGGTCTCATTTTCTTGTTCCATACTATCTACCCTAGTATGAGAGCTTGTAATGTTAGAATATTTCTTGGAAGTGTTGTCATTGATGGCAACCCAAGCAACCTATCCGGTTTGTAGTATATTTTTTATTTCTATTGGCATAACAAGGTAAAGAACAAAGCATCTAGCTACAGGCAGTGAAGTTGAATTAGACACCCTACCAGACAAGTATTTTGAGTTGAGGATCTCTAAGGAAAGTATTTTTATGTTTGCAATACCTTTGTGAATGATTTTCTTTGTGTGCACTCTCTGGTATGTGGTCTAGAAGATCCGGTAAATTAATTTGTTGATTATCTATGCTAAAAGGTCGACCCGACAAATATGGTATTTGCAAATGTATAAGATATAATTAATTAAAAGTCTTTATGCTAGATTAAGTTTTATTTGGGTCCTCACTTTGTCTTAACTAACTTTCGAGGATGCGCATAATGATTTAGTGGTGGATTTGGCCGACAAGATGCAAGCAACCTAATATTTGTGAAGCCGACTGTTGGATGGAAAAATACTTGATTGTGGATATATATAAGAGATTGGTTTTATCACTTAGGTGGTATGGCAACAAGTGTGTTCCTGTAGAAGTGTGAATCACTAGATACAATAGTTCAATAGTGTGAGTTTGATCATAAGTGTTGCGAAGAGCAAAAAGGAGCAGAGCAAGTGCAGAATCAAAAAGTGGATCCAAAATAAGATCTATGAGCTTCACTAGAATTATAATTTTCCATAGATATATGCTACTATCTTAGTTCACCTACCAAATGGTTTTAATCTTAATTTTGTATGGAAATAAGCCTTTCTTTTGAGTAGTGAGCTCTAGGTAGTGTGCCTGAATGCAAGTGCATTCCCTTTTGTAAACAATTATATTTTGAGTACTCGAATTATGGATTAACCTCCACCGAGGTTTTTCCCCTAACATGGTTTCCACACAAAAATTAATGTGTTATGGTGTTATGAATGTTTACTTTGAATGCATACATCCTTTCTTTAATACAATGTTGAAATAGTTTGAAGTTTTAGATGTATGGAGATGCAAAATTGTTGAGCACTTATTCACCCCCCTCTCAGTGGTCCCTTGAGTCCAACAATTGGTATCAGAGCTAGTTCCTCTAAAGAATTTTTGCACCTTGAGGTGGATCTTATAATGTGATGTACTATGGTAGTCTTTAGTAGCAGCTTATGGTAGCACTTGATGAAATTGATCAGTCTAAAGTAGAAGTTCAAGATTTGAAAGAAAACTTGAAGGATGCTGAAAAATTCATTCAGTCATTGAAGGACCAGATAGTGAAGTCCAGGGTGAAGAGGAAAGACCTTTGTGATCAGATAAAGAAAAAATAAAGTGAAAATATGGATGATGCTCACTTGAATCAAACCTTGAAGGAGATAACTGAAGAATTTGAAAAACGTGCTAGAGAAAATACAAAACTAAAGCATGAAATGGAATCTATAACAATGAAGATGAAAAAAGAGATTGAAGAAAGGAAGAAAAATGAAGAAAGTCTTGCACAATACCTAAAAGAGAAATATGATGAATGCAATAAAATAAAAGAGGAATTCACTCAGTTGGAAAATGAACTACAAAGGACCAGAAATAGTGAAGAAGAACTTGGTAAGAATATTGTTACTCTTAGGAATGATCTTGCCATTAAAAATTAATATAAGGAGAATTTTAAGATCAATTATGTGAAACTTGATGAGCTAACACAAGGATAGAAGAGTGGAAATGATAAGGGAGGCCTTGGATATGAAAAAGGAGAAAGATCCAGATTAGAACAAAATAATATTAGATAGAACAAAAATGGAAGATATTTGGTAAGGCAACCTAATGCACAAAAATTTAATGGATATTGTTTTTCCTCTTATAAGTTTGGTCATATGGTTGCTTAGTGTAGGTCAAAATTTTCATCATTTTTTGGTCAGTGTTTCAATTGCAAAAAACCTGCTCATAAATCAATTAAATGCAAAAATATGTCAAGTCACTTTATTGATAGAAGAAATGTTGAATGCTATACATGTGGGAAATTTGGGCATATTTCTAATCAATGAAAATCTAGAAGAATTCATTGGAATTACTGGTTGGGACAAGGAAACATTGTGTGCTACAACTACAAGTATGGTCATATTGCAAGATTCTACAAAAGAAAAGTATAGATAGAAGAGGTCTGGTATATGTTGGTGTAATTAATTATCTAATTACACTTTATAAAGTTTACTTAGGTTTTTCTTAGTTAATAATTAGTTTACTTAATTAATAAGTAAGCTTTATTTAGTTGAGTTGTTTTTAGATCAACATTAGGGTTTCATACATTGCTTTTATAAAGAAAAATCATCTTTTGTAATATCTTAATTCTGAATATATCAATCTGCACATCTTCATGCAAAGCTCTTACTTTTTATTTTTTTTCTCTTATGTGGAAGGCATTTTGGTTTGCATGTTTGATCTTGGTTTCTAACATGACATCAGAGCCTTGACATGCAACCCCTTCTCAAATTTTGGATAAAATCATTGCAGAGTTCATTCAGGGTTCCTCGATGGTATCATGCCTTGAGTTAGTCTATGTGGCATTTTGGATCAGATTGGGCTTCAACATTGGATTCAGAGCACTAGAAAATGTTAGGATTGACTTTTATTTTGCATATTTTGGTTATCATTTGTTAGATCTATGAGGGTTTCAAGTTCGGCGATTTTTTGGAAGCTCTGGAGGTAGCCAATTTTTTGGTGCATTTTGAGCACAAACGGAGGTCACCATCGCATTCGCAGTGGCCAAAAACCCTAAGAACACCCTTTGTTTCATTGATTTTGGAGGACTTGATCTAGAAGGCAAAAAAAATTTGCTAGGGAGGTCGTACGGCCTCCCCAACATGTATTCCAAGGCAATTTTTTTCAAGAAAATTGATTTTTTTTTTTTTTGAAAAACCCACTTTTAAAAAAGTGCTGCCAGTATTGAGGAATGCACCGCTCGGTGGACACTACATAGCCTCCAACCTGCCACCACCATCAGGCGGTGCCACCATGCTCTGCCACTGCTGCCGACATCCGCCGCTCTACCCATGCCAGCCCCCGTGGGCCCCTCTGCAGCTCCACCCCGATCATATGGAGGACTGGGGACTCTCTGCCAGCCCCTAAGGGCTTCCTCTCTATGGCCTGTGGTAATATGGGGAACCAGGGGCTTCACCCCAACCCCCATCGTGCCAGCCCCTGGTCACGAACAGGACCAGGGGCTTTTTTTTCTTAAGTCCCCTGGGCTGCCTGTAGGCCATATTGGCCATTTTGGAGCACCTTTCACTAGAACGGGCGTAACTTTTGCATACGGAGTTGGTTTTTTGCAAACGAGATATCATTGGAAAGTTGGTTTTGAGCCTATTCTGTTGGTATAGATTATTTTTCTTGATTATGCTCCAGTTTTATTTTTCAAGTCCTTGAACGCAGATGTTGTTATTTTCACTCCGGGGGGCATATCTTTTGACTCAGTGATCCTTTTTTCGCCATTGTTGCAAAATTGGAAAGCTAGTTCAGTCCTCTACACAAATATGAGGTCTATTTTTATTTTTTGTTTAGGAATGTTTAGGAATTTTATCCTTTTTGCAATCATTGGGTATTGTAATAAATGAACTGATATAAATTTTCATTAGGGGGGTTTCTTGCATAATAATTTGATTACAGTGTGCATGCACTTTGATATTCATCTTGTTTTGATGAAAAATCACATGGGTTGTAATCTGGTTTCTTAGTTTCTTTTGGCCACTTTTTTGTCTTAGCTTGGCACATATCATATTCATTTCGGTTCACAATTTAGATTGAGAGCCTATGGTTAATGATCCACATCGGATCCATCTCAGTTTGAGGGCCACTAAATTTGTGGTTAATGTTCCCGATTATTTATGGTACTTTTTCCCATGGAATATTTTTAGTCTTAGTTTGGAATCGACATCGAGATTCATGGCTTCTAGATTCTGTCATCACTCATTTTATCTACTATTGCTTCATACATTCCAGGGTTGTTCCCGTTTGGATTTTTCAAGTGTTCCATGGCATCATGTCTGCTGTTGCATTATTATGATTATGATATGGTTTCTTGTAAATATATTTATCTTTCCTTGTTTTCCGGATTCTAGCTCTAGTGTTACTCCATAGTGTTCTTCTAGTGCTTCTTTGCAGCAGGTCATCTCATTGAGGGGGGATTTTCCCACTAGGCTATATCCTCTTTATCTTACTCTTTCATTGCATTTGTACATGGGTACCTGATCAGGCCTTGTTGTCAAGAGCCATTCATGTTTTCTTGCATTCATCTTAGTTTTAGGTGCATGCCTTTTTAGTCTCCCTAAGTTGCACTTAAGGGAGGGTGTTGGTGTAATTAATTATATAATTACACTTTATTAAGTTTACTTAGGTTTTGTTTAGGTAATAATTAGTTTACTTAATTAATAAGTAAGATTTATTTAGTTGAGTTGTTTTTAGGTCAACATTAGGGTTGCATACATTGCTTTTATAAAGAAAATCATCTCTTGTAATATCTTAATTCTAAATATATCAATTTGCACATCTTCATGCAAAGCTCTTTCTTTTTATTTTTTTTCTCTTTTGTGGAAGGCCTTTTGGTTTTCATGTCTGGTTTTGGTTTCTAACAGTATACAAAGGAAAAAATACAAATAAATTTGATAAAGGGAAAGAGAAGCTAATTGTGAATGAAATCAGAGATCAAATGAAGATGACATGGGTAAGGAAAAATGATTCTAATACTAGAAATGGTTTCGCATCGGAACCTGCTTCCGATAACCTTTGCAATAATTGATTCCAGGCCACTAGCCTAGGGGGAGTCTTTCAAGAAAATATATTCCTCCCCTATCTATGGATGGTACCGGAACACATAAATTAGTCAAGAAGGTGTACTAATGGTGTGCAAATTTTTTGGATAAATTTAGCTAAAAGAATTCAAAAAATTCATATGTCCATAGAAAATTTTTCTATCATTTGAGAAAACAGAGTCTTCAAAAAACTTAGGGAAAATGCATTTATTGCACATGTGTGAGCTATAAAAGTCAATTGGAAGCCATCATTTGTCACTTTGCATTGAAGAATAAAATAAGGAGTGCACTCAATAGGCAAATTACAAAACAACAAAATCAATTCATCGACATATCTCAAAGATCTATCAAGTATTTCAAATCACTCTCAAAATCTCTATATATTCTGGTGTGCGACTGAAACCCTAAAAACCAAAATTAAAATGGAACAAATCAAAGGCTCGATAATATAGATGAATATAATAGTGCAAAAATCAAGTCTATGAGGAATTTGTTACTGTTGAGTGAATGAAAACAATTAAGCGAAGAAAAACATGGGAATTTGGATTTATGGAGTGAGTTTTTGTACTTCGAAAACGCAAAATTTGTGAAACTTATATTGAACAGGTTACATAATGATGTTTTAACTTTGGATAAACCTTACATCATTTCAAAAGAGGCAATTGAGAATTTAACTGGATTCTGTAAAGTTGGATATTTTCCAAATAAAAAGTCTATTCAGAACAAGGAATTCAAAACCCTAATTGGTGTGATCGGAGATCAAAGAGCTCTAATGATCATGAAAATAAAGAATCGTATCACTAAGTACATTGCACATGGAATAAAATACAATATTTTCTACAAAAATCAAGAAGGAGCCACAGTGGTTGGCACAGTATATATTGCTCAAAAAATGATAATTGAAGGTGAATACTTTGACCTATGTAGATTGTTAAAAGATCAGCTCATGGAAAATGTGCAACTGACTAAGGAATTAGGTTACCTGTTCAGGTTTGGTACACTAATTACATACTTAGTAATGTATTTCATAAATTGCTTGCCGAAAATTGAGAATGTGGTATGGAAATCAAATGAGCCAGTATGTAAACAAATATACTCTTACTCTTAAGAGTTTGGCTAATTGGGATTTGGAATTTGAAATTTTCATTAAGAATGTTCTTGAAAAATGTGGTGTGGTCAATATTTTCCCTCCGGTAACATCAATGAAAGTTGGTTCCTCCTCCGGTGGTACCGTCAAAGGCCAAAAAAGAGGAAAATAAATTATTGAATATAGCCCTCCGAAAAGCAAAGTTCCCAGAATTGAGGAAAAAGGAAAATAAAAAGAAATCATGGACATTTTGAATGAATAATTTGATGAAGATACTGAGAACCCATTGAAAAATGTATTTGAGGCAGAAAAGGGTAGTGAACAAGAAGAAGAAGATCTGACAAGAGAAAGGTTACAAAAAATTATTCAAGGAGAAGGTGGAATGTAGAAGATAGCCAAGTTATGGTCTTCTAGACCATCTTATGATCAAGACATGATACTGAGTGTGTTGAATTCTCACATTGAGAAATGATAGAAAAAATTGGAAAGCCTGCAAAAAATTTTGCCCGATGAAATGATTGAGTGTAGTAAAGAAACTTTGAATTCTGAAGAAAAGGAAGTTGGTGAAGTTATCTCTCATCTAAAGGAGAAATTCAAATTATCTCTTTCCAAAATGAATAATAAGATGAGTGATTTATGGCAATGCATAAACTCAGCCACATGCATCTACAACTATTGCATCCATTGGCCCCATGTAGTCAACAACTATACTGAAAAGTTGAATCAAATTGAAACTGAATTGAATAGTATTGGCCAAAGTTTTGACATGTCTCAGGATCTAGATGGCCTTGTCAAGAAAAGAATCAGGGAGCTTCAGATAGAGCACACAAAAATACAACTTTCCAAGAATTCTCTTGTGGATACCTTTTGGAAGGTAAAATATCTAATTGAATGAAGGTTGGAGCAGATGGTGGACATATTGAGGAATGGTGAGAAATTAGAAGAACAAGACTTCCAAGAACAATCTCTGAATCTCTAACTGAAATTATGAACAAGAATTCCAAGAACAATAGATTCATCATTGCTATTGGAATTGCAGTAGATGGTTGGAAGAAATTTCTTCCGGATGTGAAGAAAAACCATAAGATAATCTTCTAAGGATAATAGTTTTTTTTTTTCAAGTTTTTGAAGTTTTGACCAAAGGAGGGTAATTTTCAGCATATATATGTTGAAGTTTTTGAAGAATTGAATATTTTGTTACTATTTTTATTTTTTATTTTTGGCATATGGCATATATGCTTTGTCATTGATGTCAAAGGGGGAGAGAATGTAGTGAAAAATGCCTTATAAATCTCAGGGGGAGAAATTGCAGCAAATGTTTTGGTAGAGTACCTAAAATGATTCTGACACTTATTCATTTTTCACTAAGTGTTTTCATCAATGCCAAATCGAGAGATTGTTGGCATATGGCTTGTAAGTGTTTACATTGATGGAAACCCAAGCAACCTATCCAGTTTGCAGTATAATTTTTGTTTCTACTAGAAGAACAAGGTAAAGAATAGAGCATCCTATTACAAGCACTGAAGTTGAATTAAACACCCTACCAGACAAATATTTTGAGCTAAGGATCTCTAAGGAAAGTATTTTGATGTTTGCAATACCTTTGTGAATGATTTTCTTGGTGCGCACTCTTTGGTACATGGTCTAGAAGATCCGGTAAATTAATTTTCTGATTATCTATGCTAAAAGGCCGATCCATCAAATATGGTATTTGTACATGTATAAGATATAATTAATTAAAAGTCTTCATGCTCAATTAAGTTTTATTTGGTCATGTCTTTGTCTTAACTAACTTTGGAGGATGCACATAATGATTTAGTGGTAGATCTAGCTGACAAGGTGCAAACAACCTAATATTTTGTGAAGCCGACTATTGGATGGACAAATCCTTGATTGCAGATATATATAAGAGATTGGTTTTATCACTTAGGTGGTATGGTGACAAGTGTTCCTGTAGAAGTGTGAATTACTAGATACAACAATGCAGTAGTGCGAATTTGATCATAAGTGTTGCAAAGAGCAGAAAGGAGCAGAGAAAGCCTTTCTTTTGAGAAATGAGCTCTAAGAAGTGTTCTTGAATGTAAGTACATTCCCTTTTATATACAATTATATTTTGAGTACTCAAATTGTGGATTAACCTCCACCATGGTTTTTCTGCTAACAGGGTTTCCATAGAAAAATCCATGTGTTATGGTGTTATAAATGTTTAATTTGAATGCATGCATCATTTCTTTAATACAATGGTAAAATAGTTTGAATTTTTAGATGTATGGAGATGTAAAATTGTTGAACACTGATTCACCCCCACCTCTTAGTGTTCCCTTGAGTCCAACATGTAATATTTTCACTACTAGATTCATCACAAGGAGGGGAGGCATCAAGAGAAGGACCACTTTGATTTTCAAATATATTGTCCCAAAGGGTAGGAGCATGAGGGAAGGGAGGGTCAAGAGTCATGATTTTTAAGAGTTGTATTTTCTAACACCAACCTATCCTCTTTTCATTGAGGAAGGGTATTAGGAGATGGTCAATTTTGAGGGTCATGGGTATAGAGACTCAGTAAGGGGATGGTATTTTCATCTTATTGTTGTTTAATGCTTTGCCAAGGGGAAGGGGGAGGAGGAAGACAAGAAAGACCGTCATGATATTCAATGGTTGTGTCTTCTTTCACTAAGATACCTTCATCACCAATGGGAGAGATATCAGGAGAAGAACAATTATGATCATCATGATTATCAATCCTTTCATCCTCTCGCGTCAAAGATTTAGTGGATGAGATAGAAGAGATGAAGTAATCAAGGGATTAACCTAGCATGTATAAGTAATCACTACTAAAGGTCATAAGAATTTTGTGAGTGGGTGCATGTGGTGTTGTTAATGTTTTGTTTTCATTTTCTAAAGAATCTGATTTAAATGATCTTGGAGCTAATGTAGAAAATGAAAATTGCAGAATTTTAATGCTATCCACAAGTACCATTGAATTCTATTTCTAACAATGTAAATGTAATAGAAGTAATTCCAACTTTAAATGTAATGTAAATACATAGGATGAAATGCAACTTTCAGATTTCAAAGAAGGTAATTTACTAATTACACTATACAATGATCTGAAAATGAAATGTTGGAAATGCAAAATGTAATTTAAGCAATGCATAAAATAAGATAATCTAGGCTAGATATAATGAAATTCATGTAGCAGAAACACAATCCATAGATACATATAGTTAATGGCACTAAACAAAGCATAAAAATAGGCTTTTTAGCTCTATAAAGGGTTGTTTCAGAGGCCTAAAGGGACTAGGTCACCTGGGGGTGCAAATTAGTCCTCCTAGTGATTTTTTTGAGAATTTATAGAATATTTGGATGGATGTGGGTGGTTTTTGTATTATATGATGCAAATATAAGCTAAAAATATAAAATTTTAGAAATTTTTGGATGATTTATGATGCAAAAATTCAACCCAGATGCACTTTCACTAATGCAAATTTTAAAACCCTAGAATGTAACTTAAATAATTTAAAATGCAATGCAAGATAATTCTAGGAAAATGATGGACTCTAAACTAGAAAGGAATAGTATTCAAAGGTCAAGTTAACAAAATGGTAACATATATTTTTTCACCTTAATGCTTTCTTACACTTCTAAGGTTTTTCACCTAAAAGGAGAAAAATGGGACAAAATGGTAATGTTACATTCAAATATTAGGGGTTTGAATAGGTGTGATGTAAATTTGATGTGTGTGGAATGTGTCTAAATGCTAGAAGTGGATAGATGAAAGAAAATACTAATGTAATACATAGAAATTAAACTATGTTTGAACACATTGAGATATGGAGACGACCTAAGAAGATGAATATAAATGCAAATGAAATAGAACAAAAGATTTCAAGGTTCTGTATTTTGGTGATAGTCTAACAATGAAGGCCAACAAAGGGAAAAGATGAAAATTCTTTACGAGAGGTTCAAGCTAGCAAGTCGAGGCATATTTTCCAAAAATATCCCACTTGATGAGGACTTACCGACTTCCTCTAAGACTTTGACATTACTAAATATCATAGGCCCCAAGGCCCATAGAACTGGCACACCACCTATACTTGTTTGTTCTCACAAGCTTTGTTAATGCATCAGCAACATTCTCCAAAGTATCCACTTTTTCAACACTAACCTTTCCATCCTCCACCATATCTTGTACAAAATGATATTGCACATCAATATGTTTCATCTTGGCATGGAAAGTTGAGATTTTTTGCTAAACAAATAGCACTCTAGCTATTACAATAAATATTAATATTCCCTACATCAAAACCAACATTAGAACATAAACATCTAAGAAAAATCGATTCTTTACAGGCATGTGTTGCTGCCATATACCCTAACTCTGTAGTAGATAAAGTGACTACATCCTACCACTTTCTCATCCAACTAAATGCACCACCATTCAACATGAAGATGTATCCAATAGTGGATCTTCTACTTGCTAGAAAAAAAAAGGATAGACAACTGAGAGGGGGAGGTGAATCATTTGATACCAAAATCAAACTTATACAACATTAATCAACCTTATATCATAGATCTGACAATTAGCAGTGCAAGCATTAAATCAAAAACACGTCAAAGACACATGAAAACCAAAATTTTATACGTGGAGACACTGTTAGGGGAAAAGCCATGGTGGATGTTAGTCCACAAGATTATACCCTATTAGAAGTATAATGAAGAATAAAAAGGGAATGCACTTGCATTTAGGTGCACTACCTAGAGAACACTGCTCAAAGGGGAGGCTTACTAGCTTACATACATTAATCAAATTAAATCCATCTGATGAAGTTGAACTAAAAATTTAGCTTCTACAAAAGCCTGATTACAGTTCTAGTTAGGTCGACAAAAATTTCTTCAAACTCTTCCACCCTCTTCTCAAACTCTTCCACACTTTGCTCTAAATGATTTGACCTTTATTGACACTTGTACATCACTTATACACTTGAGAAATCCTTCCTAAATGAGGAAAAAAATCTCATATATATATCCACTACATGGATTTACAATCACTATTTAGTCGGCCATAAATAAAGAATGAAGTACAATTGTTGGCCTTAATACATGAATAAATTACAATGTGCACCAACACAAGTTGGTCACAACATAGTGAGGACCCAAACAAACAACTCCAAACACACCAAAAAATAAAATATTAATCCTCATGGATCTGCAACACACTAACATCATCATGTCAGCTAAGAACATGAAAACGGGGGCACACATCAGAACAATCTCTAATCACGAACACTTCAATAAATGAAAATATACAAAAAAGGATAGAGCACGATCTAGACTCATCCATGAACATCACAGGTACATGCGCAACACATGAAATTACTAGAATTTTATCTGCTTCAATGAAGAACACCATCTACAAAAATTGAGTAACTGTAGGCACACAGATCTTCATAACTTCCACAAATCTTTATGCGAACCTATGAAAAATTCAGACAACATACTAGAAAGATTCAGCAATGAACCCTTTGAAGTGCACCTTCAAATCTTCAACACATAGAGCTTTACAACATTATGCCCTTCTCAACTCCACTAGCTACCTATACTATATATTTTACAATTTTCTCAATCTCCTCAACATATACAACCTTAAGTAGATTCAATTATAATCGTGTTGACATCAATGAAAACCACATATCAACAACATAACCATAGCATCCAACAATCTCCCCCTTTGTCATTTATGGAAACACATGATGTGAAAATAAATACCATCAACCCAACTAACTCTTCTTCAACAATCTCCCCCTGTGATTGTGCACTCTTTCCTGTTTCCTTCATTTCTTTTCTTTCCCACATTTTTCACATTGTTTCTCTCCCAATTTTACATCAATGGAGAAGTTACACATGATCTAATAAAAAATTTGAATCATCTGACTACTCCCTCTGAGTAGCAGCCACTACAACATCAATCTCGAATGAGATATGGCTATGAATTTGCGAACAAATGCAAATAATTGCATCTTAGTTATGATCAAGAGAGGAAATCACTCCTAAATTTCCTCTGAGGTACTCAAAATTATCCTTAGGCAAAAACTTGGTAAAGATATCTACAATTTTCTCTTTGGTAGGTATGTACTCCAATCTAACTTTTGTTGTGCACTTTTTGCACACACACCCCACTGAAAGTGGGGACCCTCTTTTGCTTTTTTTTCTTTCGCTCTTGGTCTTTTTGGCTCTTTGTATTTTGATTTTTTCTTCCTTGGGAATGTGCTTTGATGTTTATCTTTCCTGCTAGAGTAGTCCATCTACGATATGTATTGAAAACCTTAAGTTTTGGACTCATTCCGGGTTTTTCACTGTTCTTGAGAAAATCCACTCTTGGCGGAATTTCCTGGTTTCCTTTCGAAACTTGGTGGCAACTGCTTTTCATTGAAAATCTAGAGATTCTAGTCCTTCACAAAATTCTATCGAGACCGGATTTCTCCAAATGTTTGTCACCGTGTCGAATTCCCAGATTTTGGTTTGACCCATCTTGACTGCATTAATTGGGAAATTTCCGTGGTGGGTATCAAGTCAAATTTTGGGAGTTTTGTCTCATCAAGTTTTTATCATTTGCTTCCTTTTGATTTGGAGTGCTTAGACCTAGGTGCTATTTTTGGATTGTGTGATTGGGATTGTGGTCAATTGGATTTTCTAGGAACCATTTACACTCTGCTCAGACTTTCGAGTTTCTTGCTAGCTTCTGTTGTTTTGATCTTTTCCTATCTTCATGGTATGTATATGGTGCTTTCCCTCTTTTGATGATTGAAATGAATTAATTCATGCTTTATCCATATATGCTATGAGTCAGAATGTTGGTATGGTTGGGTTTTGTGTTTGATGTTGGGGTTTATGGTTTTCATTTGGTGCCCTCTCATGTTGTTAGCATTGCCTTGTTTTTTCTTGATTGAATGCATGTGCTTCTTTGGCATTTTGGGTATGCCTAGGGTGTGAGTCCTTGCCTATTTTGGTGTTATGTTTTTTGAGGCTAGGGTTTTCCCATTTTACTTGAATGCCAATTCTAAGTGAGTCTTTGAGCTTGATTTTTGATTTCATCCTAAGATGGCTTGCTTGTGTGGGTCAGGATGAGCTTTCTTTAAACCTTTGCAAACAAACGAATTGAGCTCAAGCTTATCCTGCGCTCCCATGGCAGAATTTTAAGGTTATCTAACTAGGGCATCACAATTCCTTCTTGATTTACCTTAGGGTGAGTTCATATTCATGGATGTTTTGTAGGAGGTTCAAATTGAGCTAGTTCTAGGTTTTAGTTCCTCAAATTTGTGTTCGTTCGATCAATTTGAGTGAGGTCGAGAGAAAATGTAGGTATTCAGGTTTTCAAAGTCTTCACAGAATTCCTTATCTACCGAAATTCCCCGACTTCCCATTTTCTCTTTGTTTTCAAAAAATGTGCATTGATCCAGATTTCTTCCTACCTCGTGGATTTCCGCTACCTCCGAATTTCCCTGGTTTGTCTGTCGCCTTGTCATTTTTCTGAAACTGGTCTTAAATTGTGAAAATTGTGTTAGCTTCCCTAAAATTCCTGCCTTCGGGATTTTCCCAAAAGTTCTTGGTCCCTTCATTTTCCCAAAGTTTATGAATTATTTCTATTCTCATGGATTTCCATCCCTGACAGATTTTCCCAAGATTTTGTTGAAAATGGAGAATTGAGGAATTGCATGAAGTTTTCATAATGTTTATGCATTTGATGATCGACTTGGACTTATTTTAAGATGTTTCATGCTATTTATTAGTGGTTATCAGTTGATTAAATGATTGTTGGATGCTTTTTTTCTTGTTTCACTAGAATCCGCCTACTTGGGAATTTCCCAAAAATCCTTTCTGGACTGGATTCCGCAGAAGGGCTGAAAACCCAAACTTTGGGATGATTAATTTTTATGAGGTTTTGAGAATTTTTCTTATCATGGGACTTGTATGTAAGGGTAAACTTATCTCTGTGGTTTATTAATTTATGTTCCATGTGATCTTTACTATGGGTTTTTGTCAAATGCATGATGAATCAGGTAAGGCAATGACAAGTGGAACCAAGGGTAAGGTGGTGGATTTAGGTGCAGACGGGTCTTCCATATCTGAGGTAGAAAGGATCAAGATGGATATCAAGAGATGAATTCTAGAGAGCAAGATTACTTCCTTCTGGTTAGGGGTAACTGATACAAATGTTGGATTGTGGGAGTATGAAGAGTTCAAGACAAGAATGATAGCACATAATCCCTCTCTGCTGGCCAAGAGAACATTGGAATCAAGATTGGCAGATGTAGCTAGATTTCCTCCTATAGTGCAGTGTTATGAGCTGGTGCTTGAATGTGAAAAGCACTATGACAGAGGTACACAAAGGATAGTCGGTCCCCAAGGGAGAATTGTAGAAAATCTAAATCACGTGTCTATAGCCCAGACCTTTGACATTCCTGACAGGTCTCATGTGGTGGCTTTTGACATGGATGTGGCAAGGAAGTTCTATGAGGAGGATACCATCAAGTCCCAATAGGTCATTAATTCCTGGTTGGAAAAACCTAAGTCCCACTTCTCCAAATTTCCCAAGCAATTGGCCAGACTTAAATTTAAGGAGTATTATGATGTTATCACCCTTCTCAATAGGGTGGTAGTATTGAATAGTGCATGAATGTTTGAGAATTGGATGCTTCATGTTATTGCTAGGATGGAACAGGGAATAGACTACCACTGGGAAGACTTATAAGTGCCATGACTCATGAACAGATGTGTAATGCTCTATAGACTAAGAGTTTCACAATCACCTCTTACATGTTCTATGCTTTGGCTAGGTTTCACCCATATAAGGGACTGGGCACAAGGGGTGTGTTTGCGCAAGATTTAATTTATGAGGTTTACCCATAGATTCACTTGGGTAACTCAAGCTATAGAAGGGTGAATGATGCATTCACCATGTACATCACTAGGCTACTCCAAGGTATAGAGCATGTCTGGATTTTAGATAAAGCCAAGGAATTAATCAAGAGGTTTGGAGCTTATATTATCTAGCTCCCCACCTTCTCATACATAAGAATTGATGGTTGTTAGAGGGCTTTGTATAGACTCCCAAGGTACCCTACAAATCATATTGTACTCTTGGAGGTCACAAGATAGATATGTGACTTTGATATAATTGTGAATGGGGAGAACCACAAGACCGGATTCAGTAATGACTTCCCTTTGAGGATAGGAACTAGTGAAGTATGCCCTTCTATCAACTGAGCCCATGCTTCTGAAGAAGAAATGAGCACTCTTGGTCTCTCCTTCCATTCCAAGAGATATAGATTTGACATAACCGATGAAGCATAGAGGAAGGCTAGTAGAGAATAGAGTCACCAAGATGACCTAGAGGATTATTGAGACAATGTTGGTGATGAATTTGAGGTCATAAAGAAGAAGTTCTCTAGGTTACCAATCATCTTGGTGTGGTTATACAACATAAGGGTTGTTCCTAATCAGGTTGAGGAGGATGGGAATTTAATCCAAGGCCATAACTTTGAGGCTATGAAGGATAAGCCAATTGGAGAGGTTGATTGGCTAGAGGAAGAGAAGACAGAGCTAGAATAGGTCATGACCCTGGTAATTAGGTATACCAAGCTTTGGCTCAAGCATAAGATGTTGGAATTGGAAAGTGAGGGTGTGCAATGCACCTATGATCTCATGGGAGACTTGGAATCTCACTCTACATCTATGGAGTCACCTGAACAAGATCCTAAAGGCAAAACCAAGGTGGGATCTCCTTTCAAAATTAATATTAAGGATGTTCATGCAGAGGAGGTAGGAGAGGTAGAGAAACATAGAAAGCTAATAGCCAAGAAAAGGAAATATGTCTCGAGGAGGAAGAAGGCTGAAGGATGTGAGAAAGAAAAAGAAGAGACCAGTGTCCACTCACCAAAGAGAAGGAGAATTGTGAGGTTGTCACAAAATGGGAAGGGAACTTCTAAGGTAGATGAAAAGGTTGAAACACCTATGGTATAAGTAGAGAGCTCAGGAGAAAAGACACAAGTATACACCAAGAGATCTAGGAATCCTTCTCCCAAGGATGCTACATCGAAAGGAAATGTTCCCGTGACTGCTCCTATCACCGAACAAGAAGACATCCCTCCTTCTCATGAGACTAGCAATATGCTAGATGAACCAAAAGATGCTGAAGATTCCCAAGATCATGGAGAAGAGGAATTCTAGGAGGGTGATCTCTATAATGTCGAGGCTAAGAGAGAGAAGGTCATGTAGTCTCCTTTGGTGGCTTATGAGGACTCACCTGTAGGGGTTCATGAGGATAAATATGCTCAGAAGGAGGAGATACCAGCCAAGATTCCCTCACTAATACAATACAATGGGGAGGAGAACAATAAAGAAAAGGAGGATTCAGTTAGGGAGATCCCTGAGGAACCAAGAATGGAGGAGAGTGTGCCCAATGTTCAATAGGAAGAAGCTGGACAGGAAAAATTACAATCAAAATCCACTCTTCCAGGTTGGTTGGATAAAGAATTGAAGAGTAAAAAAATTGTAGTGGATGACACTCCTCCCAATTGGGATGACCTACTAGCAAATATTGGAAAGGGAAAGGCAAAGAAGAAAGCCAGAGTCATTTCTAGGATTGAAAGGGATGAATCCAATAACAGGGTATTCCACATTGCTACCCCTGCTCCTAACAAGGATAGAGATAATGTGACTAGAGAGGATTATAGTGTGTAGACTATCAATCTAGGGCATGCTTCCATGGAGCAAGACATTGAGGAGTATGAAGGCTTCAGTGCTATAATCCTTGGTAGATTGAGGAAAGAGGTATAGACTAAATTAGAATTAGAGAAAGAGAATGAGAAACTTAAGAGATATAAGTAGGAGTTGATGAAACCCTTGCAATCCATTAGTTCTTCCTCATTTGTTGTGAGGTTCGTACCTCAAGAAACAATATCAGAGTTGGAAATAATGAAGAGCACCACACATGATACAGTCGGTTGGTTGTATGGGGTACAAACCAACAGAGATAATGCTATCAAGGACATCTTTTCAAATTGAGGAGATGCAATGAGGTCATTAGACTGGCTGAAGGGTGTGTTGGCTGAGGATAGGGAAGATGTAGATCTCCTGCTGCAAAAGATAAGGACTATCATGGAGTACACTGAAGAAAAATTGATAAGTGAGGGAATTATTCCTTCCTCAAGAATTGGAGAGCCTTGGGAATGGTTTGAAATCTTGCAAATGAGGCAGAAGACCTTGAAAAAGATATATAAACAAGGAAGGTAGATTGAAGACACTTTGACTGAGATCTACAATAAGTGTATTTCCTTTTTTGAATTGATGACAGGGAGAAAGAAATTTGTGCCCAAGCATCTTAACTTAGAGCAGTTGAGAAAATGGTGGAGAGATGTATATCCTCCAATCAGTGAGGGCCCTATCACTGAACATCGGTTGGATGATGCAGCAACTTACATTGTAGTTATTGATCAGTATCAAAAAAATAAGGTGGATTGGGATAATATAGTGAGGCAGTCAAGAGATGATATCAAGTTCCTTGAGAGGAGAGTTAGGGTTTTTCCTATTCCACCTATTGTCGACTTGGAGAGGATATTGTTGTTAGTGTAGGATAAGGTGGAGTATGCTAAGGACAAAGGGGGGAGTAGTTAATGCAATGCCACCTCAAAAATTTGTGCTTCCCCATTATTTTCTCCTCTTCCTTCGCATGTATTGAACTGAGTTTTGTTGGAGACCCCAAGCTGACTTAGATGAAATTGGTGCATATTGCACATTTCATATTTTTTTGAATTTCTCTTGGCTGACTTGTTGTGTAGCCATTTATTATTGTAAACCCTAATTCGGCTGACATATCTTGGGGGTTTCTATAAGTTTGGCATTATGCCTCATTTGTAAGGGGTTAGAAAAAGTTAGACAAATTTTACATTAGAGTGAATTGTAAGAACAAGAATTAGAGTTAGATTTTAGTTTATCTTTTCAAGAAAGTGCTATAAAAAAATACTAGAATTGTTGCCACTTTGGATTGTTTAATACAAGCAAAGACATTGTGATTTGGTGCCTTTCTTGTGTTCATTTTTATCTGGCATGCTTCTTGATGTTCTATCTTTAAAATTGCTTAAGTTTATTTTATGTTAGATGGTTTAATGGTGTTTAGGGTTTTATGCTTGAAGTGTTTGCAACAATCTCTAGTCCATGCTTTTTGTAGTTAGTTGATTGTTAAATGCGTTGCAAAGTTATCCTAGACTTAAAACTATGCTTAGTTCAATTATGAATGTTTGTTCATTTCAATTTCAATAGGGTTGTCTTGAATGAATATGCATGATCTAAAAATCTTTAACACCTTAGAATATTGCACTATTTCTGTAAGATTGCAAATTTATCTGGGTTAAACAAGAATTAGTTTTTGAGGAATGGGTCAATTTCAAGCATCTTATCATCTACATTATTAATCTTAGGGTTAGAATTAGTCTTAGAATTATCTCTAAAACCTTTATATTTTGTTATTTTTTTTATTATCTGGGTTAGTTTTAGGCTTTGAAGTATCAACATATTGTTAGATCTGATAAATTTGAGTTCAACATTTTCTTGTAGTAAGGTCCCTTTGTGATTACCAGCATTTTCAATTTATCTCTGAGTTGTTTTATTTGCATTGTCAAGACCTACCATTAGAGACCTTGGGGTTATCTCTTTTCCTATAGAGATCAACCTTTCAAGAGAGATAGGATAAATTTTATTCTGTCTGAGTTTTTGTCGTGCATAAAACACCATCAACAAATTATTTGTCACTTACTTTATCTCTCAAGAAGTGATACTTGATGGATATATGCTTTGTCTTTGAATGCAACAATGGATTCTTAGAAATGTTAATGGCACTTGAATTTTCATAGAATATGGCAACAGATTCTTCATAGTCAATTCTGACATCTCTCAACATTTGCTTCATCCACAATACTTGGGTACAACTGTTTGCAGCAGCAATGTACTCTGCCTCAGTAGTAGATAATGAAACTGAGTTCTTTTTTTTCTTAACCAAGATACCAGCTTCTTACCTAAGAAGAATGCACCACCATTGGTACTCTTTCGGGCATCTACACCTCCTACCCAGTCAACATCGGTAAAAGCACTTAGAATAAGATCATCATCCTTAGGATACCAAAGACAAAGATCAATTGTCCCTTTTAGATATCTGAATATTATTTTTACAACAGTCACATTGGACTCTTTAGGATCATCTTGAAATCCAACAACCATGCACACAACATTCATTATATATGGCCTAGTCTGAGTCAAATAGAGTAATCCACCAATCATTGACCTATATCTTGTCTGATATGTTTTAAGAGAATCATATTTTTGTGTAAGTTTGAATCTGGTTACCATAGGTGTACCAATTGGTTTTGAATATTCCATGCCAAACTTGTTCAGTAACTCTTTAACATACTTAAACTGAGATACAAAGATTCCATCATCTAACTGAGTGATTTGTAGTCCTAAAACAAATTTCAGCTCTCCTATCATTGACATTTCAAATTCACTTTTCATTTCATCGGAAAAATTCATACACAAATCATCATCAACCTATAGACATGGAAAATGTACATTTCCCATTTGGAACACTTGATCTTGATCGCTAACATCATTTCCTCTAAAATCATACTCTCAGCATTTCATCATAATTCTATCTCTTACTTTAATAAATCACTATTTATTTGATTAAGTCTATCACCCCCTCTGATTAAATTAATCAATTTAATTTAATTAACCTAACATATCTGTTTAATTAAATAAATCATTTTATTTAATTAAAATCTCTAAAGTCCTATTAAATTAAATAAATTAAACCTTATTTTATTTAATCTAACATATTCCTTCTTGATTAAATAAATCAAATCATTTATTTAATAAATCATTTCCTCTCAATTTGATTTAAATCAATTCATAAATTTAAGTCTAAATTGTCACATCTCCTAATTCCTCATTAAATTAATTAAATCTTGATTAATTCAATCTCAATCACTAAAATCCTCTAGAGAATGCAAGTTGCACAATAAATCAATTACTTTGATTTATTAATTCTCTATTTTCCCTCATAAAGCATCAAAAGGGAATATTCCTTCAAATTTGAATTCAAAAATGCAAGTGGATGTGTACTTCCAACAAGGCATTCACTCCTCTTACATGTCCTTGTGCATTGAGCCAAGTGACATTAACTCCACTCTTATCTCCCCCCAACTTTCAAATTCAAAATTCAAACTTGCACATTGACCAAAATGTGCTCATTCCTCAACCATTCACATCTTGACAAGTGGCACTTGGCAATTGGATGTTGAATGATCCCACATTGCCTATTTTCACTCTCTTCCATTTTGGAAATCTATAAATGAGAGACTCTTCCTCTCATTAAAACATCCACATCTTGAGTAAACTTACTCTACTCAACTTCATCCTCAAATGCAAGATCTTAGCTAGGTTATTGTAGGTTTTCTCAAGAACTCATTGTTTAATAAAAATCGCCTATGCCTTGGCCGTTTTCTTTTCCTTTGCGACTACGCCTTAATTTTGTATGCTCACTATCTTTAGAGCTCGCCACGTGGCTACCTCATGAAGCTTTTTGCTTTAGCTTCATTTCACTTTTTGGCAGTCTCCATTTGAGTGCTGCGTGGCTCATGCTAGCTGTTTTTCCGAGTCGGGCCTACCTCATTCTTTGCTTTCTGCCTCGTTCTTTGCTGTTGCTCAGAGCTCTCCACGTGGATCTCTCTCATGGCTTTCTACCGAGCGTTCTTGCTACTTTCTACTGAGCTCTATCTGGATGACACGTGGAATTTTTTTTTCCTTCGCCGGTTACCTTGGAAATGCCGATGGATATTTTGTGCTTCCCGTCGCCGCATGTCTTCTCCTGTTGCTGCATGTTTTTCCATTTCGTATTGTGGCCTCACTGGCGTGTTGCTGATCGATGGATGTTTATTATGGCAACTCGGGCCGAGGATCGCCATGCGTGGTTTGCTCTTCCATGATGCATTTTTCAGGTGGTAGGATGGCCTATATATGGGGCCTGATTTTTCTTTTATTAGGTTGTTGATCAAGTTTAGCAAAAACTCTAAAGACATTGGGTAGCAAGCCTTTTGTAAGAGCTATTTTCCAATTAAATATTTCAGACTATGCCAAATAAATTTGGCCTTTCTATTTTCAGTAGTTGTTAGAACTATTAACCTATGCTATTATCTTTATTTTTGTATGAATGTTTATTCTTTAGTTTTCTGTAACCTTTTATGGCTGAAAATAATACAGATCATGTTTCTTCGACTCTTCTGTGTTAAAATAAAGTTATGCTATATTACATTATACAAATTAGAGGGTATTTTTCATAATGAATGTTTGTAGAGGAAGATAAACTTAATTAACATCATTTAGTGGTTCGGGCCTATGCATCTTGCACTATGCTCTATCAAAATTTGTCTAAGACTTTGGTGCATCGCCTGTAGTATAAGCTTTACATTCATGTTATTCTCCTTATCTTATTCCTCAACCCACTAAGCAAAGAGTCGGCTTTGATAAAATCCCGGAGGTCACTTAGCTAGCGCACCATGTCCCCCAATAGCTAAGTTTCCTATAAGACTGCTACTACATGTAAAATTCTGCGTCAACAGTTCTTTTTCTGGCACGCCCAGTGGGACCACAAACTAGCACATTCACCTGATCTTTATAAGTGTGTATGAGCCATCAGCCTGTAACTAGGTCATAATCTGCAAGATTCCCTAGCCAGCTTGTACCACCTTTAGTTTTCGTACATCTGAGAAGTCGCCAAAGCAGCCCTTCACCTCCTTCGTCACCTCCTTCTCCATTATCACCTAATCCACCTACGCCCATGGCTGCTAGAAATTATGTGGTCTGGGACTCTGGTAGTCCATTGGTAGCACCTGTGCCTCCTATAGTATGGGATCCCATCCCTATTTCGGTCTTTAAAGTTATTCCTAAATATATTGGGGATGAATCAAAAATACCCACAGAGCATCTGCAAGATGTAGTCGATGTATGTCTGGTACATGGCGTATCAAACGAGAATGTAGCCCTTAGATTGTTGGCCACCTCATTCCGAGGAAAGGCGTTGAACTATTACCGAACCATTCAAGCAGGCACTATAGCTACTTGGGACCAGCTCGGAACCCTTTTTTATGAACATTTCTCCAATGTTGGTGATAGATCTTCACTATACCATCAATTGGCCAACATAAAGTGAGCACCTCATGAAGCTCTGCCCGATTTTAATGTAAGATCTCACTCAACTTGGTAGAGAGTGCCTGTTGGTAGCCGACCACCTCATGATCTAGCTTTTATGTTCTACCTAAAGTTGATAAATGCTGATATCTCTATGATGTTACAAGCTCTGGGTGGAGAAACTCTTCTTCATGCTTATGCTCTTGTTGTTACTGCAGAAAATAATCTGATCGCTGTAGGGAAATTGGCGCCAAGACCGATCATGCCATTGTTCCCCGAGTGCAATGCTCTAGAAGATGAAGTCCCTTCCACCAGCATACCTACGGCTTCCCCCTAATCTATGTACGTCTATCCTGGGAGTGCTTCAAGCATAGCCCCGATGGCAGCTCCTGTGCCGAACCCCATGGCTACTAAGATGAATGAAATAAGAGAACGAATGCAGGCTATGACTAATGAACTAACTACTTTGAAGTGACAGCAATACAGCTATCAAAAGTCGGCATATCAAAATTATCAAGGCGAAAAGCCTCCGTACCAATCAAATCAGTGGCAGGATAAGTCACGTGGGAATACCTCAGCTCAATCGAATAACTAGATGGTTCTGGTAACCTTGCCTATGTAGATTGTTCATCCTAGTTTAAATAAGGAGCTGATAGCAGGACAAAACAACTTGGTAGAGGATGCTAATTCATGGTGCTTTCCTTGCAATGATGCACATATGCCGCGGAACTGCCCGCAAGGAAATTTGCAACAACAAATTGTAGATCAACATAGCCAAGGCACCGCATCCATTTCCGATAACACACCATATGCCTCTCAACAAATGAACAATGTTGTCCTTATAGCTCAAATGTAGGGGATGTCCATCCAACAAGAATTAGAAATTGTTCTTGACTAGGCTCTTTTTTCTTGGATGGAGGGAGAAGAGTCAGCATTTCCAAATGACATCCCTATGGATAAAGTACCCCGAGTGCAATCAGATTACAATATGTGTTCAAAGTGAAGATTCATTAGAGAGTTTGTGAATTCATTTAATCAAGCGTCTGCACCACCAGTGCTTGGTCCTGTAGTAGGCCTATTGCCCATCCGACCACAGTCTGAAACAGCTATTCCTGGCCCTCCGAAGCCACTTCCTCCAGAGGTCATAACTCCTGCAGTCATCCCTGCTACGGTTAAACAATAAGACACACCGGCCATCAGGCCTATATCTACTGTCAAACTAAAGGAGAAAACCAATGCAATTCACCAGTCCCGAGCATAATTCAACATAGTGGAACAGCTAAAAAAGTCATCTGCCAACACTTCTTTGTGGGATGTCTTGGCTATTCTGGAGTAGAAGGTGCTACTACAAAAGGCGTTATCGGGTGAAAAAGATGTGACGATTTCTTCTCAATCCCCTGAAGAGAAGGTATCGAAACCCAAACTGGACAAAGTGCTGACAATTCCATATGAAGAGAAGCTAGAATCCGAAAAGGAAGGTAAGCCTAAGCCTAGGCCTTTCTTTCTAACATTGATTGTTGGTGAAAAATTACTACACAACTGTATGATTGACTCTGGTGCTAGCACCACCGTCATGCCAAAGCAAGTCACTGATGCTTTGGGACTAAAGTATGAGTTGCTAAGTAAAGGAGTCATGTAGCTTGATGGAAACAAGGTTGATATTGTTGGGATAATCAAGGGATTACCTATGACCCTATTTGCCTACCCCAGTATCACTATAAATTAGGATACTGTACTTATCGATATCCCTCCTTTATTCAGGATCTATTTATCCTGAGATTTCACTACAAATGTAAGAGGATATCTGGCTTTAGACTGGTTCCACTTGATTCTGAGGACGAAGCACAGTGCTAAGATGAAGCTATTATCGGAAAACCTACATTCTGCACATGTTGCTGATGAAGCTCTGCTAAATTTTGAAGCAGCACACACTTCTATTTCTCAAGAAGAGAGGCACAATGTAGAGTTCCTTGAGGACGAGGAGGCTACTAGCTCCCGGACACAAGATGAAGAGAAGCTGTTGGAAGAATTTATTGATATAGATCCTTTCAGAAATTATCATACAACTAGCCTCGGAACCTATGTAATACATGAAGAAGGGAAAATCATACCCAAAGTTACTAAAGAACCTGAGGGTGAAGAGTCTCCAAAAATATGGACGTTATACTTCGATGGAGCCCGATGTAAAGTAGGAGCTAGAGCAAGAATTCGTTTGATATCCCCAACTGATGAAAAGATGTTGAGGTCTTACCACTTCCAGTTTGCATGTTCCAACAATGAAGCTGAATATGAAGGTCTCGTCCATGGTTTAAGCCTTGCAGAGCAAATGGGTGCAAAGCAAATAAGTGTCTTCGGAGATTCTGAGCTGGTAGTTCTTCAGGTCCATAGAACTTCAACCACAAAGGATATCCGCATGTGATCTTACCAGCATAAGGTCTGGGATCTGATCAACAACTTTGAAGCATTCAACATTCAAGCAATTCCGAGAGAAAAAAATGTCAAAGCCGACAAGATGATAGCTATTGGAGCTCAGTTCAAGCCGACGTCGGACCTGTTAAAAAATAAACATGTTGTGAAGGTAATTATAAGACCCGCTGTCCTGGATAACAATCAAGATTGGAAAGTATTTGATAGCGATGCTCATATTGCATCATTCCTCCAGTCATCCAGAGAGTTCGCCGATCAGCTACAGCCAAAAATCACCAAGGCTTATAAAGATCAAATCATTTAGTTGAAATCTAACAAGCTTCCGAGGGGTCTAGTCACTCTGAAAAGTCTTTTTGATTTTGATGATGCAATAAGAGATAAAAGGAAGCTCGTGGCTGACAAAGGTGATTATACCGATTTGCATGTCGGAGAGGATAGGAAGCTCAAAGTTGGAAAAGAAGTGTCACAAAAGAATAAGGATAGACTAAGACATTTCTGCGAAGAATTTCCAAGTGCAGTTGCCTAGTCATATGATGATTTAAAAGGATATGATCCTTGGATCATTGAGCATACTATTGAGCTGACGGAGGGGGCAAAGCCAGTCTATCAAAAGCAGAGACCTATGAACCCAAAAATAGAATCCCTAATGTCATAAGAGTTGAACAAGTTAATTGCATCCCAGATAGTGTTTCAGATCAAACATAACACTTGGGTGTCTAACCTGGTGCTAGTCTAGAAGAAAAATGGGGATATACGCTTATGCGTAGACTTTCAAGACCTAAATAGGGCATCCTTAAAGGATTACTACCCCCTACCTTCAATGGAGGTAATTCTTCAAACTGTAGCTGGTTCCGAAATGTTTTCGATGCTGGATGGTTTTTCAGGCTATAACCAGATACGAGTAAAGGAAGAAGACCAATACAAAACGACGTTCACCACGAAGTGGGGAATGTATGCTTATGCCAAAATGCCTTTTGGGCTCTCAAACACCGGCGCCACATTCCAACGAGCTATGAAAATTGCTTTTAAAGATTTGATCCACAAGATTATACTCATTTATCTAGATGACCTAACTGTATTCTCAAAATCTGTTGATAATCATTTTGATCATTTGGAGCTTGTTTTCCAGAAATGCCAAGAATTCAGAATCTCCTTGAATCCGAAGAAGTGCATGTTCGGAGTTCCCCAAGGGAAACTATTGGGATATGTCATCTATAAGGAAGGCATCGCTATTGATCCAGAAAGAGTCGATGCGATCCGGGAGCTCCCGTTGCCTGTCAATAAAAAAGGTGTGCAGTCTTTTCTAGGAAAGGTTAATTTTAATAGCCATTTTATTGTGGACTTTGCAGGCATTGTTCGTCCAATTACTTTAATGCTTAAGAAGGACCAATTTTTCAAATGGACGATGGAAGCTAGAAGAGCCTTCGAACTTGTAAAAAAGTCTATTTCTTCTGCTCTTGTGCTAGTTAATCCAGACCTATCAAAAGATTTTATCATGTATGTTTTTGGGGGTGATAATAGTATCGCTATAGTGCTTATGTAGAAGGATGATAAAGATGCAAGGGAATCCCTTGTTGCCTTTTATTTCCGAACTTTAAAAGAATATGAAGTAAAGTATAACTTTGTAGAGAAGCAAGCCTTCGCCATTGTTAAGGGGCTTAAGAATTTTTGGCATCTAATATGATATAATAAGGTGATTGTATGTGTTCCGCATCCAAGTGTGCGAGAATATATCATGGAAGGGGAAATCACAGAAAAGAGAGCTAACTGGATCACCAAGATCCTAGAATATGACATTGAGGTCAGACCTATCAAGACTGTTAAGGGGAAAGGACTGTGTGAGTATATCATCGAAAATAGTGAACAGTGGTAGAATGTGACGCTCCGGGAACCTGTGTTAATAAACAAAGAGAATCCCTAGAGTAACTGGCTTGATGATAGGATAAATTTTATGCAGACAGGAAAGTATCCGATGGACCTCCCATCTTTTAAAAGGTGTTTCTATTGCCTACAGAATAGCAACTTTGTCCTTTTGGAGGATGTCCTATTTAAAAGAAATTTTAATAGCATCCTGCTAAGATGTGTCAATAAGGAGCAGGCCTAGAGGATATTAGATCAATATCATAATAGCCCTAGCGGAGGACATTTTTCCACAAGAACCACATCAATTAAAATCATATGTGCCGGTTATTATTGGCCAACACTTTTTAATGATGCATTTTCCTTAATTAGGTCTTGCAAAGAATATCAGTTCTATATTGGAAGGAGACAGAATGCTGCTATGCCTTTAAGGCCCATAGTGACAGAGGAACCTTTTGCTCAATGGGGTTTGGACTTCATCGGGATGATCAACCCTCTTTCTTCAGCAAGACATAAATGGATATTAACAGCAACTGACTACTTTACCAGGTGGGTAGAAGCAGTACCATTAAAAAATGCAACTGAATAAGAAATTGTTAGTTTCCTAAAAGAACTAGTAGCTAGATTTGGCCTGCCTAAGACAATTATCTTTGATAATGCCAAAGATTTTCTCGGCTCGAAAATGAGCCAATTCGCTCTAAAATATGGGGTGTTCTTGAAGACCTCTAACTATTACCCCCAGGGAAATGGTCTCGTGGAGTCCACTAATAAGAACTTCATTCAGTTGATCAAACGGATAGGCTCAGAACATCAAAAAGAATGGCATAGGAACCTTCGGACAACACTCTAGGCAGATCGAATTATGCCCAAGCAGGTATTAAAAACATCTCCTTATGAGATGGTGTATGGAAAGGAGGCATTATTGCCTATTTTCATAGAGATTCTCGCCCTACAATTGCTCAAGTCTCTAGAAATTGAACAAAATGGAGTGATGGAAGTAAAGTTTTCTGAATTGCTTGAGGTGCAGGAGAAAAGAGAATACGCCTTGGAAGCAATGAATAGTTGCCAACAGGTAGTGAAGAAATGGTTTGACAAAATGGTTTCAGACTAGGGACTGCAATGCAGAGATTTGGTTCTGAAATTCAATGAACGTGGAACAAAACCCAGACAACATAGCAAATTCGATAGCCTCTGGGAAGGGCTATTCAAGATCTACCAATGCAAACAGTTTAACTCTTTTGAGTTAGAAGATATGAAAGGCAATGCTCTAAGTATTCTAGTTAATGGAATACATCTTAAGAGGTTATATTAATTTTGTACATTTGTATATATGTAATTACTCTTTGTCGCTTTCAGTTTTGGGTCTTCTCGGCACAAGTTTGAAATAATGCAGCAATAGTGTAAGCAATTGAAAGAAAGTTATAAATGGACCAAGTGTTAACAAAAGGAGCATAATGGATTATTTTCATTAAGGTCAAAAATTTATAATATAGTGGGGCCAGAAGGCCTTGTGTTAACATTTACATATGCGCACTAAGGTGCAGGACTTGTAAGTAGAAGGAAGAAAAATTTGTAACCATCTTTGTCTTTAGGACATTAGTGAGAAGGACCGGTGATCATAGTAGCAAGCAGCTTGGGCTCTGGAAATACCATTCTCTCAAAGTTTTTCGTACCATTGAAAACTGGAGAAAGGCTCAAGATAATGAATGCGTATCGGGAAATGGCAGCCTTCGCGGACTTTGGCACAATGCTCTTCATGGGTTTCTAGCTCGAAGCCGAATCGAAAGGGCCTAGTTGGGACAATGCCTCCATGCAGCTGCTGTAGGGGAATGTTCTGAATCAAAGGAATGCCTTGACTCAATTGGGCTGCACGCATAATCTGCTCCAAACTTCCAAGGTAGCGTGCAGGGAACACCAGCTTCATCAGTTTTATAATTTTATGTTTGCTGACGCTGATGTCTAGCAGCGAGATGACAAAGTGGGAGCAGACGTTGGTGTTCACCCGATATTGCTCTTCGTAATGCATGCAGTCCTTCCCAAGGATACATTTGATGGCTTTCACGTATAACAAGTTTTTTGCACCTATTATACGCTTCAAGCATCTGCAAGCAATCTTGCCAAGAAAAGCAGCCTGGGTCTTTCTGTAGGTGAGCCTCACTGGTGTTTCCATGATTTCTACTTTTCTAGCTAAGAGATTAAAAATACTATCCAGCAAGAGGTTGCTAAACTAAAAAGCTAGTCGATATTGTGATTCACAATATTGAACAAGGGGCTAATTTATAGACTGGCTAAGTTGTGCTTGCTGAAGAAATCATGATTAACGATTATACCAAGTGGGTTGCTTCGCCTTGGTTTTTCGCGTCGCAATGTGCGAGGTGACGAAGAGGTGCAGGCTCAGATTGCAACTTGCTCCGCTAAGCTGCCACATTGTTCATCAATCAGCCAATTGTCAGTAATACGAAGTGCCACCATCTCATCCGAATCGGATGAAATTATTGAGAAAAGCTCTATTGGGCAATGTGCCATGTACGATCATTAATGTTAATCAATACAAATAGCTTGTGGAGAAATGCTCGTAGGGTTTGCCTGGGTTCATTTTTCAAGACAAGAATCCACTTCCATCACATGTGAAAGATTGTCTTTTAATTTTTGAGCAGTTTAGCTAGTTGGCGATGTTTTCACACAAGCAAAGCTAATAATGCATAGTAAAAGCTTTGCATAAATGGCTGGCACGTACCTTTTTCAGCCGCCATTCTTGAGAAAGCGAAAAAGGCAAGTTATGACATGCAGGGAAACATATTTATTGCAAAAGTTGCCAAAGAATTAAGCAATTAAGGCATTCGCAAGAAGAGAAATTTTTTTAGAGAAGCTAAGTCATTTTGCCAAAGGTTCGTACAAAAACCCTTGTGGAGACAAAAATGGTCGAAATTGCAGAAAATCCTACACAGACTTTGGCTCAAGTAGCTCTAAGTGAGCAGATGAAGAATGTACCCCGTGTGCAGCTTTATGATGTAGAGTCTTATGCCACTCCAAGCATACCTACGAAGCCTAACTGGCCTTTCACTCACCCAGTAAACTAGAGGTTGTTGAGCACAATTCCTCACATAGACCAGGCAGTGGTTTTGGAGGATTGGGACAATGTCTTTGACCCTGAGATGTCTACCAATCCTAAGAGCCTTCGGGAAGCTGCATGCGAAAGAATGAAGCATATAACGGACCAATTTTCCAAACGGCTATGGTATTGTGGGCTTGCACAGCACATGGTTCCTTTGGTGCACCCTTGCCCAGAGATTGTAGCAGCATGCACGACACACTTTGACCCAAGCACTGGGGTCATCAGTGACAAGGATTTTTGGGTAGTCATTAGCCCCGTGGCCATTCAAGATATGTTGTGTGTCTCATTTCCTTTGGGTAAGGAGGTTGAAGATTTCAACATGGAAAGAATGCAACAAAAGTGGGGAGAGTTCCAATTGGGGCCATAGTTTTATCACTTTGAGCTTCAACATCCGAGCAGTTCAGCCTTGCCTAAATTCCCTTTTAGTTTGAAAGCTTTGAGAGGTGCGGTACAATCTGCCATTTCTATGCTGGAAATGGTGTATGATTTGGACTCTGACACAAAGGTCCATCAATTTCAAATGTCCCTTTGCTTTATGTTAAGGAAAAATCATGAGGGCTCACTTTTTGATTTTGCAAAGATTATTAGCAATGGCATTCGACTACAGTTAAAGGAATTTGGAGTCGGCTCTAGGTTCAGGTATTCATCTTTCTTGGCCTACTTAATTTTGCACCAAAATCTAGATTACTTTTCAATGTCTATGCTCCTGTCTGTTTTTGATGAAAATGGCTTGAGGAAGCTGGTTTCGACATGGACCGTCGTCATGTCAAAAAATTTCAATTATTATGCATTCTTGGATGCATTCATAGCCCTGGTCATTTGGGCTTTGGGTAAAGCTGGTATAAATATGACCGAACACATTTCACCCTGCTAGAGGTCCTGGCTTGGGAAGTTAGTACCACCCTATGATTGGTTCTTCAGCACGGATTTCACTATGCTCCATTTGCCAGGTTTCGTCCGGGAGCCTTTCCAGCTTCCCCATTTCCTCTTCAATAGAGTGTTGGCCCTAGAGGCAATGAGATAGCTATGTACCCTTGATGATAATTATTGGGGAGGAAAACACCAGATCTCCTATTTACTATTGCCAATCATGTTTGGTTCAGTGTCACTAGCAAAGAAAAGGACCCAGCAACCTGATACCTCGGTGACTCTACTTTCAAAATTGGGTCATCTCAGGCTGGTACTGATAGATGATTCTTGGAATTACAACCCTGACAATAATTTGTTGGAAATTGGCATCAAGATCACGCACTCACCTCGGCCATTCTGGGATCTCTAGAAGGATCCTGAGGAAGAAAACCTAAGTAGATATGTAGGCCTTGAATATTTTCCTACAGTGGATGGTCGACCATCCTAGTTGAATTTTTATCACATCATAGGAATGGTCAACCCAAAGCTCCTGATCAGCCCCCCTTTGGTCACCCAATTGAAGAAGCTCAATTGGGAACTCGACAAGATGCAAGCTTTCCAGATATACCGACAGGATATTCTAGCATCTGACAAGTTATACAATGAAGTCACCCTCGATGAGAAGTTTGATGACATTTGGGAGATTGAGCATCTGGATGTTGAGTATTCTCTGAACCGTTCAACATCTGTGCAGCAATATAGAAAAGAGAAGGTTACTGCAGAATCTGAGGAGGAAGTAACTCAGATTTCCCTCGCCGTCGCTGAGAATCCAGTGCTTGAAAGGGACATTGGTAAACAACCTGTGTAGGAGGAAGAGCCGTGCTCATTGGAATCTATGCTAGCCGCCTCCTCCAAGCCAAAACGAAAGCGGACGAAGACCACTAGTAGTAAGAGTCGGGTCATTCTTGACCTCGATGATGTCTTGAAGGAGAAGCAACAATGTACCAAAAAGGCCGACGTAGAGGAGGAACAACCAGCAACGAAAGCGATCGAGGCATGTACGGCTCCACCGGAACATCAGGTAATATTTCCTCCCTCTTCTCTCTCCTCTATGTCTTTGGTCCCACTGTAGTCTATCCCTGCTGCCTCATCCATGCCAGCTTTCTCAGCTCTTGGATTTGCAAGTCATTTTGGTCTTGCTCCTCCCATTTTCCCTCTTGTGTCCTCTGCTTTTACTACTTTTTTCGGAATGCAATTTGGTGTCAGTACTGGGCTCGTGGGTCAACAATTTTTATCCCCAAGGCCCAGCCCTACAGTTGGTGCATCTCTAATTTTTTCCTACTCCGTCACTTCATTTTCATCCCCTCCGAGTGGCCAATTCATCCTGCCTTTCTTCCTGGCTATTATAATGCGACCAAGCAAGACCTCTGATGCATCAACTACACTATCTTTTCTACTGGCTGTCCCTTAGGAGTACCCTTTTACTGGTGGAATGGGTATCCCGGCCCAGGAATATTTCTCGTAGGTCGACGCAAATAAAAATGCCCGCACCAACCGGATCAGCAAGCGAAGAGCGAAGGATGCAACCAAGTAGGCAGAGCCCCATTTGCAAACTATTTTCAATGAAGCCCAAAACTCCTTGATGTTTGTGAAGATCACCCCTAATGTGATCAGGGCAGCAAGGGAGATGCAGCCTAGTGACTATTCTGTGAATGCTGTCGGGTTGGACTTGTGGCAGGCCCGACCGCAAGATAAAGTTGAGCTGATGGAGGAGACTCAAAAAATAGTGACTACTGATTTTTTCAAGCTCAGTCGTTAAGAGAAGAAGAAGGATGATCAGATTGCGGAGCTGAAAAAGAAGGTTGACATATGGGTCAACAAATTCAAAGCCTAAGAGAATGAAATAGGTCACCTAGAGAAGGAGAGGGGTACCTTCGAAAATAAAATCAAAGATTTACAAAATTTGGGCACGGAGGTCATTCTGACTCTTGAAAAGCAAGTTGAACTACTCCGAGCAAGTGAAGAAAAGTTCTAAGCAAAGGAAAAAGAGCTCCACGCTAAGTCTAACCTGCTAATTGAAGGCATGAGAGAGCTCCGATAGAATATAACTATCAAGATAACTAAAGTGAATGCCAGCCTAGAGTTGGAGGTTCAAAAGGCTAAGCAGGCCGAATCAACCTTGGCGGAGAAGGAAAAGGAGGCTCTTTCCCTAAGGGAATAGATGTCTACATTGGATAATAGCTTGGCGGAGGCAGTGGTAGGTTTAAGCAGCAAAGAAGCAAAGTTGGCTGCCCTAAGAACCCAACCCCTTACGCCTCAGATGAGCTCCTTAGAAATTGCAAAAGGGTTGCACGCATTATACTGGGATAAGGTAAAGGCTTTGTGCCTTACCCTGCAGCCCACTTTAAAGTTTATGGCACAAATGGCTAGCCTTTGTGAAATGGTGAGTGAATCGATACAACAGGTTCAGGAGTTAACTTCTGACAAGGTTCCCAAGGCTAGGATATTATTGGGTAAGTTGTATACCACTTCAGATGAAGCATTGAGTAGCGTGGGTATCAACGACTGAACAAAAATAGCTTTGGTTGCATGTAGCTTCATCTCCATGCATGAGGTCATTCAGCAGGTGGCAGATTGTCGAGCTCAGTTGAACAAGGTCACAAGCGATATGCGGGCAAAAATTTTCCATTTGACTTAAAGAGGCCTCCCCTCACCTTTCATTACGGACCAGGTAGTTGCTGGAGTGGAGCATATTGTTCAAATTATTGAAGAGAAGAAGTAGGAGCTTTATGTCTTCCACACCTTTGATCAATCCCCAACTGCTGACGAGATCAAAGAGATCATACATCAACTGGCACATCTTTTCTTCCAATTGGAATTGGAAACAAAAGTATCAGGCGGATTGACCTTCAAAGCAATCATCGATCTTAGACTGGCTCATGGGCACCTGCGAACTCTCTCTACACCAACAGATGAAGTATGGATCAATCTGTAGGCCACCCTCGCAAGGTTGTGAGCATTATGTTGCAGAGCCAAAGGTTTCTGGGGTTCTCCTTTCCATAAAGTGAAAAGCCCCTATTAGTCACCAAACTGTTCAATAAAAACTGCCTATGTCTTGCTCGTTTTCTTTTCCTTTGCAGCTACACCTTAATTTTGTATGCTCACTGTCTTCAGAGCTCGCCACGTGGCTACCTCACGAAGCTTTTTGCTTTAGCTTCATTTCACTTTTTGGTAGTCTTCGTTTGCATGCTGTGTCGCTTGTGCTGGCTATTTTTTTGAGTCGAGCCTACCTCATTCTTTGCTTTATGCCTCGTTCTTTGCTATTGCTCAGAGCTCTCCACGTGGATCTCTCTCATAGCTTTCTACCAAGTATTCTTGCTGCTTTCTGCTGAGCTCCATTTGGATGACACGTGGCATTTCATTTTCCTACGCTGGTTACCTTGGAAATGTCGATGGATCTTTTGTGCTTCTCACTGCCGCATGTCTTCTCCTGTTGCTGCATGTTTTTCCATTTCCTATCATGGCCTCGCTGGCATGTTGTTGATCGATGGATGTTTACTATGGCGGCTCGGATCATCTGGGCCGAGGATCGCCACGCGTGGTCTGCTCTTCCATGATGCATTTTTCAGGCGGTGGGATGGCCTATATATGGGGCCTAGTTTTTCTTTTACTAGGTTGTTGATCAAGTTTAGCAAAAAATTTAAAGACATCGGGTAGCAAGCCTTTTGTAAGAGCTATTTTCCAATTAAAGATTTAAGACTATGCCAAATAAATTCGGCCTTTCTGTTTTTAGCATTTGTTAGAACTATTAACCTATGCTATTATCTTTATTTTTGTATGAATGTTTGTTCTTCAGTTTTCTGTAACCTTTTATGGCTAAAAATAATACAGATCATGTTTCTTCGACTCTTCTGTGTTAAAATAAAGTTATGCTAGATTACATTATACAAATTAGAGGGTATTTTGCATAATGAATGTTTGTAGAGGAAGATAAACTTAATTAACATCATTTAGTGGTTCGGTCCTTTGCATCTTGCACTGTGCTCTATCAAAATTCGTCTAAGACTTTGGCACATCGCCTGTAGTGTAAGCTTTACATTCATGTTATTCTCCTTATCTTTTTCCTCAACCCACTAAGCGAAGAGCCGGCCTCGATAAAATCCTAGAGATCACTTAGCTAGCACACCATGTCCCCCAATAGCTAAGTTTCCCATAAGACTACTGCTACATGCAAAATTCTGCATCAACACTCATCTTGTTCTTCATCAACAAAGTGGATGAATCTTCATCAAATCACAAAGCATACAAAGGAGTTGGGAAAGGGCCAATTGCAACATCCCATTGTCACCAATTCCCCCATGGGATCAAGAGTTTGCACTTGTTTAAATTAGGATTTCTTTAGTTTTATATGTTTGTTCTTCATTTTCCTATTTTGAATATTTGCAAATGGATTTCATGGGGAATCCTTGTTTTACCTTGCATATGATCTAATAACATATTTTTTTGCTTTGTTTATGCAGGTATCAAATTGGGGTTCACACAACCAAGACTCCAATGATCAGTTATTTGCTTTGATCCATCTTGAAATATAGATTGTTGTCAATAGTACATTTATTGAATCCAAGTTTCAATAGGTATTTATCCAATCTAGCATACCAAGCTCGAGGAGCTTACTTTAGTCCATAAAGAGCTTTCTTCAATCGACATACCATGTCATTTTCATCAATCAAATTAAATCCATCTGGTTGTTCACCATAAACTTCTTCTTCTAGTTAACCATTCAGAAATGTTGACTTTACATCCATTTGATAAAATTTGTAATTATTGAAAATAGGATAATCAAGAAGTAATCTAACAACTTCAATTCTAGCAATAGGAGCAATTTTTTCTTCAAAATCAATACCTTCCATCTATGAGTATCCTTTGCAAACCAATCTTGCTTTGTTTCTGACCACATCACCTTGTTCATTCAGCTTATTCCGGAACACCCACTTGGTTCCAATCACATTTTTGTTCTAAGGTCTAGGAACAAGATCCCATGTATCATTTTTTTGTATCTGCAACAATTCTTGTTTCATGGATTCCATCCAATATTCATCCTTACATGCTTCACTGATATTTCTAGGCTCAACTTTAGATATTAGACAATATTCTTCGAAAAAAATTCTTTTGGTTTGCAAACCTTTGCTCTTGTCTCCTATGATCTAACTATCAAAATGATTTTATCTTACATACTTAGGAGTTTTGAGATTTTATCTTACCTCTTTTTCTTGTGTTCTTTCTTTTGCACTTCTGCTATTTTCTGCTTCTTGATTCCCTTGGTTCACCGAAACAATTTGAAGTTGATTTTGTGCCTGAACATTAATTTCATTGTTAGTACCATCATGTTGATCATCTGAATCATAACCACTAGATCTAGATGATTTACCAATATCTTCATCAACCTTGACATTTTCACTTTCAACCATTTTCTTCAGCCTTTTATTAAATCACTAGTAAGCTTTTCTTTTGGTATAATATCCTAAAAATATTCCTTCACTTCTAGCATCAAATTTACTGATATCATCATCTATCTTGATGTAGCATTTGCTTCCAAAGATTTTGAAATACTTGATAGTAGGCTTATAACCAAACCATAGCTCAAAAGGTGTCTTACCAGAATTACTATTGGCATTCACCCTATTAATGGTGTACACAATAGGTATTACAGCTTCTCTCCAGTAGAAATGAGGAACATTTTCTTCCAACATCATGGTTCTAGTAGTGTCTAGAACGGTTTTGTTCTTTCTTTCAACAAATCCATTCTGTTGAGGGATTCAGGGAGCATATAGTTTTCTTTGGATTCCATGCTCTTCACAAAAGGAATTGAATTCATGTGAAGTAAATTCACCACCTTTGTCTAACATTAGACATTTGATCCTTTGACCTATCCCATTCTCTACCATAGCTTTAAAATTTTTGAACTTTTCTAATGCTTCATGTTTTTTCTCTCAAAAAAGTGACCCAAACCATTCTAGAATAATCATCAATGAGCAACATAAAATACCTTTCACCTTGTAGGCTTCTGATTCTAGAAGGACCACATAGATCAGTATGTATCAAATCCAATACTCCATTAGAACTATACTATTTTCTCCGGAAATAATTTCTTATTTGCTTTCCCATATGAGATTCCTTGCACATAGTGTTAGTAGGCTTCACTAACTTAGGTAGATCTCTAACTTCTTGAGTAGATATTATCTTGACAATGTTATCAAAGTTCACATGACATAACCTCCTATGCCATAACCAACTTACATCAATTTGAGCAATCAAACAAATTTCACTAGCAACACTCAATTGAAAGATATTACCTTTTGTCTTTGTTCCTGAAGTAATCATATTTCCTAAACTTCCCAATACTTTGCACTTACCATTCTTGAACTGTAGATTGTAACTTTTTTCTACCATCTTTCCAACACTCAACAAGTTATGGTTTAAGCCTTCTACATAAAGAACATCATCAGTATTGTGCTTACCACCAAAATAAATAATGCATCTACCAAAAATCACACCAGAAGTGTTTTCTCCAAACCTCACAACACCACCATCATAGTTTTCCAATATTATAAATTTTATTTTGTCACCAGTCATATGATGTGAGCATCCACTTTCAATCACCCACTCATCTTTCTCTTCAACTTTGTTTGCAAGAGCTTTCTCAACATTCACATTACTAGTAGATTCAGTGGACACCTGATTATTTTCTTTGATAGCAATAGTTACCCATCCATCTTCATTTCCATTTTCTTTATCATATTCTTCATCAGTTACACCTTCTTCAGCATAATAGAACTTTCTTTGAAATCTAGTGTTCTCAAGTTTATACTTTGAAACTCTGTTAGGACATCTAGATGCAAAATGACCTATATTACTACAAGAAAAACATTTAATAGGTAAATTTACTCTATACTTACCATGACCTCTTGATTCTCTTTTCAAAATCAATGCTTCTAGTTCTTCCAATTCCTTTTCTTCATCTTCAATTCACTTCATCTCATCTTCATACCCGAATTTTCTCTTGGAACTTTTTCCTGAATCATATCTCTGGTTGCTTTTCCTGGATACAGTAGCCTTGAAATCAGATTCAATCTTAGAAGAAGACTCGCCGGATTCGGTCAATTCAAATGCAACAAGTTTTCCAATCAACATGTCTTTTGTAATATTTTTCATTGTCCTGAGTTCTTCAATAGCATGAGCTTTTGTCTTGTAAGAAGGGGGCACATAGCTAGGTATCTTAGCCACAATTTCATCTCATCCAAGGTTCCACCGACACATCTAATGTCTATCACTAATTCATTTATCTTATGTGAGAAGGAAAATATGTTCTCATCTTCAAGCTCTCCCATTTTCCTTTTAGAATTTTTAGCTCAACACTTTTCACTAGTGCATCTCCTTCATACAATGTTTCCATATTTTTCCAAATATGGTATGCAGTCTTCAATCCCATCACATTTTTCATCTTTGAATTTTTCAAGGCACTCACTAGTGTTTCTAGTGCCCTGGTATTAATTTTTGCTTGTTTGATCTCATCTTTAGAGGAGGAACCATTATGAGGAATAGTAAATGCAATTGGTATCATCTTCCAAAAAGGTTCACCAATGCACCTTAAATGACATTCCATCTTGATTTTCCATAGAGATTAGTTTGTACCATAAAATCTAGGACTATCCTTTTTGAATGATGCCATCTCGGATCACCTCAAGTTATTAAGATTCTTCGAAGGAACTAGCTCTGATACCAATTGTTGGAAAAACAAGGATAGAAAACTGAGAGGGGGGGGTGAATCAGTTGTTACCAAAATCAAACTTATACAAAATTAATCAACCTTATATCATAGATCTGACAATTAGTAGTGCAAGCATTAAATCAACAACACATTAGAGACACATGAGCACCAAGATTTTATACGTGGAAACCCTGTTGGGGAAAAAACCACGGTGGATGTTAGTCCACAAGATTATACCCTATTAATAGTATAATGAAGAATAAAAAGGGAATGCACTTGCATTCAGGTGCACTACCTAGAGCACACTACTCAAAGGGAAGGCTCACTACCTTACATATAGTAATAAGATTAAATCCATCTGATGAAGTTGAACTTAGAATTTAGCTTCTACAAAAGGTTGATTACAGTTCTAGTTAGACACACAAATACTCCTTTAAACTCTTCCACACTTTGCTCTGAATGATTTGACCTTTATTCGCACTTTTACATCACTTGTAAACTTGTTAAATCCTTCCTAAATGAGGAAAAAAATCTCATATATATATCTGCTACACGGATTTACAATCACTATTCAGTCACCCACAAATAAAGAATGAATTACAATTGCTGGCATTGATACATGAATAAATTACAATGCACACCAACACAAGTTGGTCACAAGATATTGAAGACCCAAACACACACCTCCAAACATGCAAAACAATATAATACTAATCCTCATGGATCCGCAACATGCTAACATCATCATGTCAGCCAAGAACATGAAAACTCGGGCACACATATGAAGAATCTCTGATCATGAACACTTCAATCAATACAAATGTACAACAAGGATAGAGAACAATCTATAATCATCCATGAATGTCATAGGTACATGAAAAACACATGAAATTACTATAATTTCATCTGCTTCAACCAAGAACACCATCTACAAAAATTGAGTAACTATAGGAACACATATCTTCATAACTTCCACAAATCTTTATGCAAACCTTTGAAACTTTCAGACAACATACTAGAAAGCTTCAACAGCAAACCCTTTGAAGTGTACCTTCAAATCTTGAACATAGAGCTTTACAAAATTCTTACCTTCTCAGCTCCACTAGCTGACTATACTATATTTTTTACAATTTTCTCAATCTCCTCAACATATACAACCTTAAGTAGATTCAATGCTAATAGTGTTGACATCAATGAAAACCACATATCAAAAACATAACCATGACATCCAACACTATTGTCAATGTACCCTTCCCAATCAGAATCCACATACCCACAAATGCTAAGAGATATTTGTGATCCAACAAAGTTGCCATGATAACATAAAGAATACTCTAAAGTACCCTTCAAATACCTGAAAACTCAATTCACAATATCCTAGTGTGGTCTTCCTATATTTTCCATAAACTGGCTTAGAAATCCCACTACTTAGGAAATGTCTGGCCTGGTACAGACCATTGCGTACATTAGAATTCCAACTTCACTTGCATAAGGTACCCCGGTCATGTCCTCTATCTCAGTATGAGACTTTAGACAATCTTCAATAGATAGCTTTGTTCCTTGCAACACTGGAACAACTAACTTCTTGCAATCTATCATACCAAATCTCTCAAGGATAGAATTAATTTACTTACTCTGTCTAAGCTAAAGTTTTCTATGATCTCTATCCCTTCTATTTTCCATCCCAAGAATATACCTAGCTACACCTAAATCTTTCATCTCAAAATTTTCTAATAAATGAGATTTTAAATAAGAAATCATAGTCTTACTACTCCCTATGAACAACATGTCATCAACATATAGGGAAATAATAAGAACCTGATCATTTTCAGTTTTGAAGTATACACAATGATCAAACTTTTATCTTACAAATCACAATGACAACAAAAATTTGTCAAACTTTTGGCACCACATTCTAGGCAATTGTTTTAAACCATAAAGAGATTTCTTTAAATTGAAAACCATATTTTCTTTACCTTTTTCCACAAAGTGCTTAAGCTAGGACATATAAATTTCTTCTTCAAGATCTCCATGAAGAAACATTGTCTTCACATCCATCTACTCAACCTCTAAGTCATATGCTATTGTAAGTGACAAAATAAATCTGATAGATGTCAACTTAGCTACAGGAGAAAATATTTCTCCATAATCAATTCCCTCAACCTGGGAATAACCTTTTGCAACCAAGCTAGCTTTATACGTTTCTAGACTACCATCTAGACCAATTTTCTTCTTGAATACCCACTTACAACCAACAGGATTTTGACCTTTAGGAAAGGGTACCAAATACCAAGTTGCATTCTTCTCTAATGATGTCATTTTCTCATTCATGGCTTGCAACCAAGAATTTGAATCAGACATTTCTATAGCCTCTTTCATAGTCCTAGGCTCATCAGTGTTTGTAACCAAAGAATAGGAACAATTTCCATCAAACATGGAAAAAATATACCTTTCAGGTTGCCTCCTTTCATGTGTAGACCTATTCAAAGGTTGAGGCTGAGGTTGTGGTTCTTGTTCTTTAGAAATCTTAGAGCTACTAAAACTCTCCTCAATTTCAGGTACACTTCGTAGTTCCCTTTTATCTAGTGTTCAAGGAATTTCAACTACATTTTCTTTATTTTCTTCTTTCATATCTGACTACAGATCCACTAAATAATGTTTCATCTCACAAAAGATTACACTTCTTTTGTATACAACCTTTTTATTCACTGGATTCCAAAGCTTGTGTCCTTTCACACCAATGTCATAGCCAATGAAGATATATTTTATAGCTTTATTCTCTAGCTTAGATCTTTTATCATTCGGAACATGAACATATCCTTCATAGATAAAGACTCTAACATGTCTTAAAGAGGGATTCTTTCTAGACCAAGCTTCCATAGGTGTTTTATCAACAAGTTTCAAAGAGGGAGATCAATTTGATAAATAACTTGTTGTAGCCACAGCCTTAGCCTAGAACTTCTGCTCTAGACCAGCATTGCTCAACATGTTTCTTGCCTTTCCTATTAGTGTCTTATTCAACCTTTCAACAACTCCATTTTGTTGTGAAGTATAAAGTGTCATTTTATGCCTTTTTATTCCATGGTCTTTTTGGTACCTTTCAAAATCTACAGAACAAAACTCACCACCATTATTTGTCCTCAAGCATTTAATTCTTCTTCCAATTTGATTTTCAACCAAATTTTTGAACTCTTTAAATCTATTGAACACTTCTGATTTTATTTTTATAAAATAAACAAATGCCCTTCTCAAATAATCATCAATAAAAGAAACATAATATATTGATTTCGATAACAAAGGAACATTTACTAGACCAAAAAAATTAGAGTGGATAGAATTTAGAACACCATAAGATTAATGAGGACTAGAGGAAAACAAAACATGATGATGTTTTCCATATATACAATTTTTTGCAAAAAATAAACTCAAGGTTACAATCATCAAGCCCTTCAATCAAGTTTTTATTTTTGAAAGATTTTAAGCCTTTCTCACCAATGTGGCTGAGCTTTTGATGTGAGAGAATGGTCTATTCCACAAGAATTTTCACTTCCAAATATTTCACACCTAGAGGAACCTTAGTCTCCTTCTCTACTTGAACAACCTGTCTTGAATTTCAGAGACACTATTGCATTGAACTACATGTGCATCCAGCTTGTATAGAGTACCAATTTGAGCACCCCTAGCCAACACCATTGAGACTCTTGTCATTTTGTAGCCACCATTCAAAAAAGAAATTTGAACACCAACATCATTCAATTTGCTCACATAAAATAAATTTTGAGCTAGACCTGGTATATGCATTACACCATCAATTCCTTTAATTCTTCCATTAAGAAATTGAATTCCAACTCTTCCACAACCATTAATTTCAAGTGATGAGTCACTTTCCAGATACACCTTCCCACTAGCATACTTTTCATACTTTGTGAACCAATCTTTGTGAGATTTCATGAGAAAAGATGCACCTAAGTCAATCATCCAAACATCATCTGATGCTTGGGTCACCAAGGCTGCAATGAAGGCATCCACATCACTCTGAGAAGAATCATTATTTGAAGAGTTGTTCTTATTCTTGTTCTTCTTATTTTTCTCCTCTTTGCAATCCTTATGGACATGACTAGGCTACCCACAATTCCAACATTTCACCTTGGACTTCTTGCTAGGAGACTTTGATCTCCCTTCAGATTTTAATCTTGACTTCTTGTCATTTTTCTTGTCTTTCTCCTTTGATCTACCTCGAACAACAAGAGCCTCCTTTTCCATCTTAGAATATTTCCTTCACATCTTCTCTGACAAAAATGAAGAAACCACATATTCCATTTTGAAAGTGGTTGTCATTCTCCCAATAACCATCACTAAATGATCCCATGAGTCGGGAAAAGAACATAACAAAAGCATACAACAATCCTCATCATCAATCTTCACACTTACAAATGTTAATTGAGAAATAACCATATTGTACATGTTTTGATGATCAGCCACAGATGCCCCTTCCTCCATTTTGAAAGAGTACAAATTCTTCCTCAAAAATAACTTATTCACCAAGGACTTTCCTTGATAAATGTCACCAAGTTTCTTTCATAAAGAAGATGCAGTATTCTCTTCATGAACTTTTAGGAGAATAGAGTTTCCTAGACAAAGTCTTATCAACCCTTTTGATTTTCTATCTATTAGGTCCCAATATTCTTTCTTCATGCTTGAAGGTTTAGTTCCAGAAACAACAATCTAGAGATCTCTATCTACAAAAAGATCTTCCCTTTTGAGTTTCTAAAACTCAAAACTGCCACCATTGAACTTTTCAATTTCTACTCTTCTTGATGTAGCTTCCATCTCAATTTGTAATCAAGATTACGAGATTCCTCTACAAGACTCCCACTTCATAATTGCACAAAAAACCCATCCAATCCACAATGATAACACAACTGGGTAGGCTTTGATACCACTTGTAAGTAAATCCTAACTATGGAATTACTTTCCTAATCCAAATTCTAAGAGGAGAATGCAGATATTAAGGTTCAATTTCGAATTACGGTTCACTAGAGATACACAATTGAAATAGAATAGACAATTAAAAAACTATACATAGAATTAAATACTAGTATTTATCATGGAAAAACCCTTATGGGAGAAAAACCCACACACCAAGTAAAGTCTCTTTCTATTATAGTAAATCAATTAGATACAACATTCAAGACTCCTCTCTCAAGTGTTAATTCATAGTAGAAAACATTTTCCAGATCAACCTCGTGCACAAATTCTCATTACAGATTTGTTCTTTCACACTGTTACAATGGTCATAAGCATACAATGCATAATATTAACATTTTTTATTAATACTTTTGAATACAAACCGATTCAATATATATTATCGTCAATCAGCCATGGTTGATTGAGTTCTAGCAAACCAACCATTTCAACTATATCGGCTTCAATGTTCATTCAATTGTCAAATCAACCATCAATCAATCACCAACTATCAGTAGTTGATCATCACTTTTTAAACTAGAAACCCTCTTTCATATACCACTTTCCATGGTGAGAGGTCCACCAAGACACACGTACACCACTTGTGTAACTATAGAGAATCAAGATGGGAATCTACAATATTCACAACAAGTCTCCTAGGAAAGACTTAAATATTTAACTCCCAACACTCCAAGTGGTCCCCACATTTCACGTGACATTCATATCACTTTCATACAACTGATGTGACCATCCACAAAGACCGGTCCCACCAACCAGTGGTTAAGTTGCTATGTCACTGAAAAACAAAACTTAACAACCTCAATATCAGAGGTTATGAAGTTCTCAAAACTTGCGACATGTCGATAATGAGGTCATCAAGTTGGGAGAAAACTAAACTTCAGAACCTTAATCGAAGGTTTAAAAATTCTCAAAACCCATGACATGCCCATAACGAGGTCGCCAAGTTAAGAGAAAAGAGAACTTTAGAACCTTCATTTGAGATTCAAAAATTTCCAAAACTTGTGACATGGTGACAACACAAGGAAGCTCAGTGTCACTAAGTTAGGAATTTTTGGAACTCTATGACTTAGGTTTCAAGGTTCTGTATTTTGGTGATAGTCCGACAATGAAGGCCAACAAAGGGAAAAGATGCCAATTTTTTATGGGAGGTTCAAGCCATCAAGTTGAGGCATATTTTTGAACATCTAAAGCAAGCCTAAAATCTTTAGGAAATGGGTTACGATAACTAGGAATTCTAGTGAATTACAATTGATGATATATCTCAACTTGCATTGGTCTCCTAGTGGCTCAATCTCTATGAGCATTTCTAGGCTCATCATCCTTTTGGTCATCATGTTGATCATTAGCCTTACCCTTTCCATCTCCACAATTACCACCATCTTCCTTCTTCTTTCCATCACCTCCATCTCCATCTTCAAAATAGGAATTCTTATTTTTATTATTTCCTCCACCTCCACCACCCTAATCTCCACCACCACCTCCATTGATAGTGTGTCACTCAAATTTCTTCATTTTTGACTCACTATCTATATGCCCAAAGCTTGAAGCCCTTGGATTAATTATGAAGACCTTAAGGAAAAAAATATTCCTAGATATTTCTACATTTGAAGCTTCCATTTTAGGTTTCTTCAATTGTTGTAGTAAATTTTTTTTTTCAACTACAATCTCAAGATATCAAGGTCCGGAGTGTAGTTGATGGTGTAGGATCAATCTTAACATTTCTGGTGAAAGTATTGATGAATGAAGTGTTGGTGCTTGTATTGGTGTTGGTATTGAAATTATTAAAGGTATTTTTCTTAGTTGGGTCAATAGGCTTCTTCTCATGATCTACATGTTGTGATTTCTTAACAGCAATAGATGAATCTAAAGTTTTGGTAGTTTCAATAGATGTGGTATAGGTATCAGAAGAAAATGTTCCCATTGATATGGTTACCTTAGGTGGATCAATAGTTATTTTAGTAGAAAATATAGAAGCATTTTCATAAAATGATTTTTCCTTAGCAGCTTCTTTCATCTTTTCTATTCTTTTCTTTCAAGCATCTCTCTCAAGTATTTTAGCTTTAATTTTGTCTTCTTTCTCTTTCAAATATTTTTCTCTTCTTTCTTCCAACTCCCTAAACCTACGTTCTTATTCTTATTCAATCCTAAGCTCTTCCTCTTCTAAGGCTTGCATATATTTATCTTTATCTTCTTTATCTTCTAGGATATCTCTAGAATCACTTGGCTCAAGGGTAAAAAGGGCAAGGTTAGCTGGTTCTCCCTCAAGGTATTGGTGAAATTCTACATTAGTGGGTTCACCTTTTGGCTTAAAATTTGCACCATTAAAACTAGACCCAACCCCAAGACTTAAGGGTTCTGAGAACTTATTTTTCTCCCAGAATTCCCACCTATCTTCTTCTCTTGACACATCAAGTTCATTCTCAAATACTTCCTCCAAAGGAACTCCCCCAATCTACATTAGGCACCTCAACTTCATGTGCTTCTTCTTGAATATTTTCACTATTTACTTTATTATTGAAAGTAGGAGATGCATCAGAGGGAAGTTTAGCTGACTTACTTGATTCGACACATTTCTTCACCTAGGTGGGTTTCTTGTCCTTCGAATGGACAAAATCCATCTTCTGTTCAGGATTCTTCTTTGTGTAACTTATGGTATTTCTCATGGGGCCAAATTTTACCTCACAATTATCTTTCTCACTTTCTCTCTTGGAATTTATTCTCACACTGGCATGAGATACTTCAGAGTCACCACCCAAAATTCTAGGAAACATAAATTTATCATAGTTTGGGGCTATACTTGTAATATTAGAGAAGACCTTGAACATAACCTAACACAATTTGGAGGAACGAAGTAGACTTTGAAGCATAAAACTACCCGTGACTTATATGATGGAAATTTTGAACAAATTTCTCTCCAAATAGTGAAGAAAAATGAAATACTTGACTCTAACTATACTAGATTTACCTAGAGACATTGGGCTTAGAAAAGTCCCTAGCAGAGTCACCAATGTTTTGCTTATTTTTTTAGAACCAAACTCAATCTCACCATTTACCTATGAATTTTAAAAAATCTAATGATAAGAAAAGACAAGGATTGACCAACAAAAAGGAACTAGCTTGCTAGGCTAGACCTCTACTCTTTGGGATTTTTGGAACCTAGGAGGGTGGTCCTAAAAATTTCTAAATGATACTCTCATGCCATTTTATCACAAACATTGAAATAAATAGATACATTCCTATTTAAAGAAAAATAGACAAAATTCCGTAAGGATTTGGTCAACCCTTTAATGAATTGTACCTATAGCTAGGAATGAGCAATACATCATAAAACTATACTACAATTGTAGGTGTTGCAAAAATTGTTTTAAAGATTTGTGTTATTCGTAAGGTACAGGCTGCTCACAAACATCAAAGATGACCAAAAAAATGGACCAGTGCCTTATCTAAGGGTGACAGATTCACATATGCAATAAAATATAATACATTAGCAAATGGAAACAAGTATTTGTAGACTATTATATATTACTTTGTAACACACAACTCAATATGTCCAGAACTAGAAACTTCTTAACAATCCTTGCATTTCACTTAAAAATATATGATCTCATTTAAGCACTTACTTAGCTCTTTGAACTAAAGCAAAATATGAAATCACACATTCAATTAGAGTGGATGAAGATGAATTAATGAACCTTGATTCCTTCTATAAGCATGAATAAGTGAATAAGCACAAAAGACACTTCTTAATAAGACATTATATCAAAGATTAATCAAATTGAATCAATTCAAAGAAATAATCAATTGAAAGCATCATATTGTTCTCTATCCTCCAAGATTTATTAAATCAAAATGGCTCTCAGATCGTGAGTGCACTATGATTGTTAAAATGACAATTGAAAGAATGAGATTGATACTAAGACAATGATATGGAATTGAACATGACAATACTAGAAGATAAAAGAATTAAACTAAGCATGGGTTGACATGAAACAGATAATTGCAGCCATGATATTGAAGCTTGATTGCTGGATGTTGGATGCTTGAATACTTGATGCTTGAGTGCTTGAATTCCTGCAGAGTAAGAGTGCATAAACTTGATTATCTAGATCCTTTTCTTGGTTCAATGAGGTTGTATTTATAGATTTCTTGGCTATAGAAATGCACAGGGAAAGCTTTGAGAGGCTTGGATTCAATCTGGAGAATTGAATGGTGAGAGATGGAGGAGATTGAGAGAAAGATGGAGATTGTCTCTACCCATGAAAATTCCAGGCAAGAGAAGAGGAAGGATTGATGGAGGAGGATTGAGAGATCAAATTCCAAATTTGTCTCCAATTTGTCTCCAAAACTTCTCGTGAAGTTTCAATCAATTAATTTTGACATATTTTAGACATGATTTAGACATAGGATATCTAATTCTTTTTTGAGATAATATAGATGGAATATTCTTTATGCTTTAATTCAAATATTTTTAATTTATTTAAATTAGCAAAAGAGGGATAAATAATTCAATAAAATGAACTATAGGATAGTTGTTTATTAAATTAAATAGAAGAATATGGTAATTAATCAATAAAGTGTTTTGTATTTATTTAATTAATTTAAGATGGATGTGATAGATTGAAATAGGGATTTGATAATTAAATTGAACAAAGTATTTAATTTTGTTTATTTAATTAAGATGAATTTAGATGTGAATTATGTAAATAAATAATTTTATTTATTAAATAGTAGAGGAAATTAGGATAATTAATCAAATAATTTGTATTTAATTAATCGGATGCTCTAGAACAATTTTAGGTGTATACATTTTTCCCCTCTTCAAAGTGATGTGTTTACGCGTTGCTTTGAAGAAAATTTTGCTACTACTACTAGGATCGATAATAAAAAATAATTCTGTATGCCCTAGACATGCCCCAAATATTGATTTTCAGATGATGGATGATAATATGCCCCCTCAAAAGATAAATTAATGATCTAATGATTTTTAGAATTTTTTGAAAAATTTATGATTTTCTGATGATTTTATGATGTTTCGATAATGAAATAATTTATCTCCCAACAAATAATGAAGAAATCTAGCCTGCGAATGAGTTTCTAATTAATTTCCTGGATGAAATTAATTAAAAGATAATAAAAATCCACCAAAAATACCTTTCAAAAAATTATAAATACTCCAAAAGGTCATTTTCCAATTCATTTTCACTATTTGATTTAAAAAACCTTTGTGATAGAGACTTTTCTGCCAGCTGGAGCAAGATGCCTATCCCCTACCACACTTACCGATTTGAGTGTGTTCGATGTCACTGACAGCTGGCCACGTATGGACCTCCGATATGTACCCCTTGACCTCCTCGTAATTCGCACAGTTTTTGTTTTTTATGCATTTTATAGTTTAGGCATGTTTTAGGTTGTTTTAGTGCTTTCAAGCTGCATTGTAGCGCTTCCAGTAGGTAGTTTAACGCTTTGAGTTTTAGCACTTGCGTTAAAAACTCTAGCGCTTCCATAGAGTAATGTAGCGCTTTCAGTGATTTAGTGCTTAGGAGTTAAGAATTAGTGCTTTGATGTTGGATTTTAGCACTTTCATGGTTTGTTCTAGCACTTCTAGTAAAGCGGTGCTTTGACAGACTATTGTAGCACTTAGATGTGGAAAAGTAGCGCTTTAGATGCCTATTTTAGTGCATCGGAGTGCTGAAATAGTGCTTTCAAGATTTAGCGCTTTGGGTGCCTGATTTAGCGCTTTTAATTGATAAAGTAGCACTTTTGGATTTTAGCGCTTTGGAAGCTTGTTTTAGCGCTTCCATGTCAGAATTGAAGATTTTGACTTAGTGAACCCTGATTTTGTCAATTCTGATCATGTCCATTCTTTGGAGTGGTATGATTGATAATCTAAATTCTTGATGTGTTGGATTGATGATTTAAATAAGACTAACTTCACATGATAGGCGAGAAGAGAATCCTATTTGTGATGATCCTCATGATAGGCGAGGAAATGATTCAATATCCGATAAATCTCATGATAGGCAAGATTAGATATTGTTTGATGAACCTCATGATAGGTGAGGTTTGTTGATGATCGCCCATGAATTTTGATCGAAAATTCATACCAAAGCTTTTGGAATAGACTTGATAGTAGAATGACTTTTGATTTCTTGGCATAGTTCACTGATTTGTGGATTTTTTCATTGTGATGATAGGAGGATTTGGGTACTCTCCAGATGTGAGAGAGCTTTCCATATATGACAAACTTGATACCTCATCTGACACCAGATGAGCTTCAGGTGATAGGCTGATGCGGCCTTACTAGCTTGCTTGATATGCCCTAGATTAGGATTAATCAGGGTCTGTTGACTGCATTGGATGAGAGGTGGCATAGTGACCACAACATCTTTCAACTACCTACTTGCGAGATGATAGTCAAACCTGAGGATGTGTGGCATATTTTGTGTATTCCGTTTATGGGTGAGATCGTCGTATATGATTCCCATGGGACCAGTGGTAGAGATGCTCTTCATAGAGTGTTTCAGGATCAGGATATTGCGGGTCCGAGCATTTGGTGGAGGAGGATCACCGACTCTTATGCTACACTACCAGCAGTGCTAGCTAGATTCATTAGAGGTTTCCTTTGTCCTGATCACAGGTCAAAGGGATTCCTCATTGGCTGGGGTAGGACTCTTGAGAGAAAAATGGGTCACGGTACCAGATATGCATGGGGGATGTGCATGCTGGCACATCTTTATCATGATCTACACTCGGTTGTGTACGCTAGGAGCTTATCAGCAAGGATGACCCTGCAATAGGTGTGGGCATGGGAGCATTTTTCTATTGCTCGGCCTTTTCCAGTTGCAGACAGATGAGCCAACAAACCTTATGTTTTTTGATACAATGGTCAGTTCACATAGCCCCAGATGGGCAAGTTAGAGCATTGGAGGTGGGTATTTGATGACACTGAGATAGTTACTTGGTGCCCATACCTCGACTATGAGCAATGAGATGAGGATGATGCAGTGTTGGGGTTCCTTTTCGATTCCATGTATCTCATCGGTCGTACACCATTTGTTCTAGAGATATTTTTGCTATGTCGAATGTACAGATAGTATGGAATTATACAGTGCATGCCACAGGGGGTAGCCCATTATGCCAGATGATGGATGGATATTCCTAATTAGGAGGGCTATTTATCATATGATGTTGTAGTAGAGGGATACCGGGTACTACATCCATCACCCTGGGATATGCAGAGGAATATTGCAGAGGCATCAGTTATTGAGGAGTATGCCGCATTCCTGGCCTTGGTTCCACATCCTTGTATCACTATTCTGGATGAGCCAACACCTTTACCTATAGAGGAGGATGTGGCAGAGGGTTCTACAGATAGTGGGGGTGGAGATGATTCTCCATCAGGTAGTAGCTCAGAAAGCAGTAGCAGTGGTGACAACAACAGTGATGACAATGATGGCAGCAGTGGAGGAGACAGAGGAGCAGGGCCAGCCATCACCAGTGCTCCATCTTCTAGCAGGCCTTGCAAGAGGTGAGCAGTGACAATGCCCATAGCAGATCAACAGAGACAGATAGCAGGTCTCTAGGTATAGGTGCAAACATTATAGGGGCAGTTGGTATAGGCTCGGGGTTTGCTTGTGTAGACCCAGACTCAGATGCAGGCCCAGGCACAGGCTCATGCTCAGGCTCTATTGCAGGTGTAGGGACAGTTGTCCTTCGTACAGACACAAGTGGCCACTTTGACAGCCGAGAGAGACAGTGCTCGGCAAATTTTTGAGAGGGAATAGGAGACAGTCGAAACTCTCCAGAGAGTGGTTGATGGCACCTCTATAGGAGATTACATGAGAGAGGTTTTGTGGGCTAGCCAAGAGGCAGAGTTCTATATAGGCAGATATCATGATGTCGTGCCTCCTGAGCATAGATTCAGTTACGCCCCATTGAGATCTGGGTGAACACACACACAGATAGTGAGCGAGGGGGTGAAAGCCTCCACGTAGAGATCCCAGAGATCCTGGTTCCCTTGGGGGTGGTGGTGGTACTAGTCCTTCTGGTGGTGGTATAGGTCCTTTTGGTCTTGCACACTCTGGTAGTAGCAAACCATAGATGCTATTGTGAGCCTCCATGATGTATATTACAATTGTAGCTCATTGTTTGATGATGTATTTTTAGACCAGACTTCATTGTATACTTGACACTTTGATATAGATATATGAGATGCAGTTGATGTGATATGATGATGGTTTGTGATTTCTATGTGATGAATGCATTTATTATGTGATGTATGCAATATGCGATGATTTTATTTTGATGCAATGATATAATGATAAATGCATGTGTAGAATAGATGATATATGGATGTATGATGTGATGTGATAAAAAAATGATGAATCTATTAATGATGATCTATATGGATGATTTTATTTTGATATGTGATGATATGTATGGATGGATGGATAAATGTTTTTTATGTTAATATGATGATTATAAAAATGATGATCTTATGATGAATGATAATGTAATGATGTAATGAAAATAATGACTTGATTTTATTTATTAAATGTATGGATGGTAAATGATGTATGCATATGATGTTGAATAGATGATAGTATAATGGATTTTTTTATAGGATGTAGTTATGGTAAAATTTAATTCATAATTTATTTTGATGTATGAAGATGAAATGATGATACTAAATGATGTGATGACGATTTTTGGATTTTTGTCAAGTATACTTAGTCTTATTTGTAGATTAGATAATCATTGATTGAAATCCTTTGTGCAACAAGTAATCTACAGATAATGAACATGATGAATGCAATCTAATTCTAACATGTATATGCAAAAAAATTGTCATTTTAACAGTATCTTTGTGCCTTTTTGTCATCATAGAGCTTTATTGAATGTTGAAAGTGAATACAAGCATCAATGGTATGTGTTAGACCAATAACGACCTGAGTACCACTTTCATGATTTTTGATATTGCAAGAAAACACAAGCATCTAAGTATGATTGAGTTGAGATGACCTGAGCATTCATTGCATAAATAGGCAATGGTTAATCATTTTAATTTGTGAATTCTGAATGTCATCGGTGATACATTTGCATAGCACATCCCTCGACAATTCATACATTTATATGATTAACTTACAGAAAGCAGATAATAAAACATCATTCTTCTTCCTTGTTCCTCTAGTTCAATACATCATTGAGTAACTCCAGAGAAATGATAATCAAAAGTACAATTAATCCATTGATGACATAAAAGTGTTTCATTCATTATTCAGATTTTTAGATCATCCATACTGATTTTGTGATGCTTTTGGATTTTCAAGATTTTGGACCAACGACCTAACCTAGTAACCTATCTTAGGGGTCTCGGGGGCTGATCAAAGATTAGCCTTGCCTACGTTACACATGCAAAGAACACGTAGTTCAACTGACAAAGAACTATGTTTTTGGATTTTTCTTTTTTAGACTTAACTTTTTGACATGTTTTTGGATTTTCGACAAGATATGGATGGTTGATACCCTTCTGATGATGATTGATGTTGCGCTTAGATCTTGTTTTTGTTTTTCTGCTATATTGTTGTTTTCCCTTTGGTGAAATCAATGTTTTTGTTGGCCCTAGTGATTTCAGATGTTGCCCCCAAGCTTTGGAGTGATACTTGACTATTTGAAAATGATTTTGATATAGATGCAAAGATGGCAATACTACTTGACATGGTATGGAATGGTATTGACTACCAGACTAATGATCGTGATATGTATCGAAATAGATGGGAAAGCTGATCTTAGAATCACATACGATGCTTGTTTCCAGGTTTTCACCATATGCTTTGATTACACTTCGTGTTTTTGTATTTTTCTCATTTTTCTCTTTTTCTTTCTTTTTTGTAGTGTTCTATTTTTTTTGTATTTTTGTGTTGCCAAGATGCCTGTTTGCTAGGTTTTCATCAAGGAAACAATTTTTAGAAGTTTGAACTGTGCACTAGGAGATTCAAGCATAGCATTTTCAGAGATGAATACTATTGATAGGTTCATCAAACAGATCCCCTTCTGACATTGATAGCTGATATGCACCTGATCCATATATTGATGTGATGACAAAGGGACCAAGCCAATTAGGCTCAAATTTTCCTTTCTTCTCTCTGTCTTGTTGATTCCTAGGGTTTTATTTTAGTACCAAATCACCAACCTAAAAGACCCTTGGTTTTACCCTATGGTTGTAACTTCTTGACATCCTCTATTGATAAGCCATTAGATGATTAACAGCTTGTTGACAATGCTCATCTAGCAACTCCAGTTCCTACAGCCTAGAGATCCTATAGTCTTCATCTGAAATGATACCCCTGAGTGATACACGTAGGGATGGAATCTCAACTTCAATGGGCAATATAGCTTCTGACCCATATACCAAGGCATATGGTGTAGCTCCTGTTGGTGTTCTGATGCTTGTTTTGTAGGCCCATAGTGCAGGATTGAGTTGAACATGCTAGTCATGTCCAACATCGTTAACCATCTATTTGAGAATTTTGAGTATTGTTTTGTTTGAGGCCTCTGCTTGGCCATTCCCTTGAGGATAGTACGGTGTTGAAAACCGATGTTGGATATGAAACTTATCACATAGTTCTTTGACATCTTGATTCTTGAATGGTCATCCATTATCTATGATAGTGGATTGAGGGATTCCATACCGACATATTATGTAGTTCAAAATGAAAGAGGAGATCTGCTTCCTAGTGATGGTAGTAAGATGTACTGCTTCAATCCATTTTGTGAAATATTTTGTAGCTATTATAATGAACTTGTGTCCATTAGATGAAGATGGATTTATTTTTCCTACCAAATCTAGGCCCCATTGACAAAAAGGCCATGTTGATGTGAAGGGATGTAGTTCTTGTGCTGGTGCATGAATCAAATTGCTGTGAATCTGACACTTTTGAAATTTCTTGACAAACTGATAGGATTCTTTCTCCATGCATGGCTAATAATATCCCAAATGAAGGAGTTTCTTAGCTAGAGTTATCCCACTCGAGTGAGTGCCACAAATACCCTCATGAACCTCTCATAGGGCTGTTTTAGACTCATTGTGTTCTAGGCATTAGAGTAAAGTACCATCAAGACCTCGATGATAAAGTATGTTAATGATTAAAGTATGTCATGCGGATTGGCGAATGAAGTTTCATTTTTGGTTCCTGGATAGGTCAGGAGGAAGGACATCATTTTTCAGGTAGGCATAGATTGTTTCATAGATGGATTTTTTTGTGGTTTCGATATGGAAAATGGTAGAGGATTCTTGATTATTATGGGAAGGACATGATACTTGTTCTACCATAAACTCATAACAAACACGTTTCTCAGGCAATTGTAGTAATGAAGCAATCGTAGCCATAGCATCCGCAACTTTTTTCTTAGCTCTTGGAATTTGATCAAACTTGATACTAACAAAGGACTATTTCAAATTATCTATTTTTTGCTTGTAGGGCATTAAATTTTCATCTTTTGTTTGATACTCATCATTTACTTGATAAATGACTAGTTGAGAATCTCCATATACCTATAAGTCTGTGATTTTCCACTGAATTGCTATCTTGACCCCAATGATTAATGCTTCATATTCTACCACATTATTTGTACATTGGAACATTAATCAATATGATTTTGGAATGGTGTGTCCTTGTGGAGAAATGAACAAGATTCCTGCTCCTGATCTGTGCTGTGTATATGATCTGTCAAAATATAATACCCATTGTTGGGGCATTAGTGTTAGAATGTCTGCATCTGGTAGAGGAGCCTCTACTGATTGTTCAGTGATTTCCTATCCCTTGATTGCCTTTCTCTCTACATATTGAATGTCAAATTCGCTTAATAGCATGACCCACTTTGCCAGTTTACCTATTAGGGCAGCTTTACTGAGTAGATACATTAAAGGATCGATCTTTGCTATTAACTTGATTGTATGAGTTAACATGTAGTGTCTTAGCTATTGAGTAGCGAATACCCCTGTCAAGCAAGATTTTTCAATGAAAGTGTAATTTATTTCATATCCATTTAATGTTTGGCTGATATAGTAGATAGCATGTTCTTTTCCTTCATTATCCTCTTGCGCTAAAAGTGCCCCCCATGAGATATCTGTCATCACAATGTACAATATGAGTGGCCATCCTTCTATGGGTGGCATGAGAATGGGTAGTGACATTAGATACTGCTTGATTTGATTGAATGTTGTTTCACACCCCTCATCCCATTTGAAAACTATATTCTTATGCAATAGATGGTTAAAAGGATGACTCTTATCCGCTAGCTGGGAGATGAATCTCCTGATCGATTGGAGCCTGCCCTATAGTGATCTGAGTTGACTTATATTCCTAGGAGGTGGCATCTCCATAATGGTTTTGACTTTTTCTAGATCCACTTCTATGCCTTTTTCTGAGACAATGTACCCTAGCAGTTTTGCTGATGTGACCCCGAAGACACACTTCTTGGGGTTTAACCTGACATTGAATTTCTCCATCCGTGTGAAGATTTTGTCTAGGATATGTAGATGTCTTTCGCTAGTAGTATATTTTTCCAAGATTTCATCCACATAATCCTCCATGAAGGTGTGCATCATATCATGGAAGATTGTCAGCATTGCTCTTTGATAAGTGGCTCCTGCATTCTTTAGACCAAATGGCATGATGTTCCAGCAGAAGGTTCCCCATGGGCATGTGAAAATTGTCTTTTCCTGATCTTCAGGAGCTATTTTTATTTGATTGTATCCAGAGAAACCATCCATGATTGATAACATGGCATGCCCAGCCATTAATTCCACAATGATGTCAATATTTGGTAGTGGAAAATCATCCTTCGGGCATGCTTTATTTAGGTCCCTAAAATCTGTACATATCCTAATACTATTGTCTAGTTTTTAAATAGGTACAAGGTTTGATATCCATTTGGCATAGCCTATAGACCATATGAATCTAGCATCCAATAATTTCTTTAGCTCCATTTTTACCATCAATGCGATGAAAGGATGCATTTTTCTTAATTTTTCCTTGACAGGCTTGATTCCTACAGTCAAAGACAAGTGATGCATAAAAAGATTTGAGTCTAAGCCTAGCATATCATAATATGACAAAGCAAAGTTGATGCTTCTTTGTTTAAAGAATTGGATGAATTTCGATCTTTCTTGTTCCATCATGGATTTTGCCAGATGTAAGATTTTTGCCTTGTCTTCAGTGCCAATATTCACATACCATGTCGGTTCTACTAGAACTGATGATCTTTCATGATAGTGTTTCGAAAGAGTGTCAAATATTCCATCCTTCAGTGCCTCAAAAAGGTTTTCACAGTTAGATGTGTTCTTTATTTTTACTTTTTCCAGATCTAATGCTGCCATAGAATGGTTTTCACCATTAGATCTATTTTCCCTGTTGTCATTTTTGCAACTGGAAGATTTGACACCCTCCTATCTATTCATGTTGTTATGAGTATTACAGACAAAATTTGTACTAGGTTCAGCATGACATAGGAAGTTTATGATGACATCATCATTTGTAAATATTGGTATATTCAAAGGTTAGATAGGTTCCCATTCAATGAGTTCAGGATGAATTAATGGCATGAGGCTATCAGACTCTTGTAAGGTGATGGATGTAAGGGTGTGGACAACCATTTCATCATAATCATTTATTGGAATATCGATGTCCGTGATGGTACTTTCTTCTAGATCGCCTAATCCACTCGAAGTCTGCTCATCCCCATTCGAATCATCAATATCTAGTGAACCTTCCACAAGTGTTCTAGACCCAAAACCTTGGCCCTCCTCACACATAGGTGCATATTTTTGGATTACATCGATTGGAATATCAATGAAAAATAGATCGGAATATAATGCCCACTCATATTCATTTGAGTCTATTTCAGAGCCATCCCTAAACAGAAGGATATTTTCTAGAGCTATCTTTGTTAATTCCTGCTTCTCTTCCTCAGAGTACCCTAGTCCTGGCTTCTCTTTTTTGTGGAGAGTGAGGGGTGTAATAGGCTCTATGATTCCATTCTATCTTAATCCAGTGGGTCCTTGTCCTTCATATCCCATTTTTTCTAAAATAGCCTTTCCTTTTCCATATTTATCGGTGTTGGTGGTGACATTTTTGATACTAATATCTAATGTAGAGGGTTCCTCATCTTTGTATAGCTAGTCCAGGATTGCTTTGTTGCTTGTTTCATCCTCTATTGTACCCTTTTTGACAAACCTTTCATCTAGAGCTGTAACTAGTAATGACGTTTGAGACTTGATCATAGATGGTTGACCATATGTCCTAGGAGATGGCATTAAGTATGATAGGTTAAGCGATTTCTCCATAGAATATGTTCCCATTCCTTTGTCCTTCAAGTGGAATTTCTCTTGGAACTTGTGTGATAAAGAAGTTTGTAGATCTGGTTTATCTATTGATTGAATTTCAATAGAACTTGTGTCTTTTTCTTTACCCTTCTTCTCTACCCATTTAGTAGTGATGGTTGGACGTTGTTCGTCTTTGGATGATGATGGTTCCTTGTTGTGTGGTATGAAGGTATCTTGAGAGATCCTAAGGGTGTAAAAATGTTGAGGGTGATTGTAATTAGCAGATATAGTCACCTCTCATCCATTTATGAGGAACTTCAAACATTGATGATATGTTGAAGGTACAACCTGCATTTCATGGATCCATGGTCGGCCCAACAGAATGTTGTATGTTAATTTTTTCTCCAGCACTTGACATGCAATATGTTTCATCATGGGCCCCACTTGGATGGGTATCACAATCAAGCCTTTAGACGATCTCTCTTCTTCATCATATTCTTTGATAGTCATTTTTCTGCAAGAATCAATAGCATTATTTGAATATCCCAGTGCATGGATTAACTTGAGAGTTTAAATATTCAGACCAGCTCCCCCATCTATTAAGACTCTCTTGATGTGGTGATTGTAAATTAAGACCTCAATATGGAGTGCAGTATTATGGGGATGGTTTAGCGAGATATCATCATGTTCGGAGAATGATAGACAATGTGGGGTAGTCAAATGTCCCACCATAGCTTGAAATTGACACACCTCTGGATTCTTTGGTACCGTAGTGGTAACTAAAGCTTGTTCAAGAACCTCCTTATGTGATGGTGATATTTTAAGGAGCTCTAGTATCGATATCTAAGCAAGAATCTTTTGCAGTTGATCGACGATGTTATAGTGAGATGGAGGTGGAACTACATGTGTAGACCCAATTCCTTTTAACATGACCTTGGCTTGCCCCCTAGTCATTACATTTACTGGTTGATGCTCTTGATGTTCTCTAATTTTAATGACATTCATTTGATTATCAAAGTTTGATATGTGCGAGAGCAAGTCTGATGGGGTAGTGTTGTCGATTCTGGGTCCATCAATGTTGTGACCGACTATGTGATCACTCTCTATTCTAGATAGGCAAAGGATGGTGGTTTCAAAGACATGGTTGACATTCTTCCCTTTGTTGTTTGAAGATGATGATTCTCCTTTGTCATAGTTTTGCAAAGGGTCTTTGAAAGCCGAGTGATCATTGTTGTTTTGTGGTGCTTCCACATATGCTTTATTGTTGTCAATCAAATCTTGTATCGCATGTTTCAACTCCATATAGTTGTTAGTTTTGTGACCTTTATTATTATGGAAGTTGCAATAATCAACATCATTCCACCATGGTGGTTTGACCTTAGGATCCCAGAATCGGGCTTCCCTTGCAGTGATAAGGCCACTAGCAACTAGTTCTTTCATTGTTGATTCTATTGATTGGCCTAAAGGTGTGAACCTTCACCGATTTGATGGTTTTTGATATGGTTGCATTTTTATGATCTCGTTGTTATGTATGATATTTGGCTTGACAAGTTGATCATTGTTTTGATTCTTTGATGTAGATGTTGTCAAGTTAAAAACTAGTTTGACATCTTGGGAATCAATTGATGTTTCGTTGATAGTTGTGTTGCGATTCTCTTGCAAAAATTTTGGCTTATCACTGCTTGAGTATTGATTTGAGGAGTTATTTGTGTTATTCATTTTATCGTTGAAATGTCTGATAACTCCTCTTTTGACTAAAGCTTCCTCAATTTTCAGAACGTTTTCTATGACTTTTTCATATGTGGGAGGACATTGTAATTCGATTCTATAACTCATTTCCTGTGTCAAGTTGTCAATGAACAAATCCATCTTTTCTTCCTCAGGAATTGATCTAGGATATCTAGTGAACAAGCGTCGCCATCTTTGGAGAAAAGACAAGAACGTTTCCCCCTTTTTTTTCTTTAGATTATAAAGATTCTTGATTGTAACATCGTGTTGGATGTTGAAGGAGTATTGAGAGATAAATATATTGACAAGTTCCTCAAAAGTTCTGATATCGGGTTTTAACTTCGAAAACCACTCCATGCATGATCCTCCCAAACTCCTTGGAAATAGTCTCATTAAGTAAGTCTCCTCTTGGGAAAACTCAAGACTCATTTTTTTGAATTCTCCGATGTGATCAATTGGATCCGTTCTTCCACTATACTTATCATATTTTGGGATCTCACAATGTCTTGGAAAAGGTATCAAGCTGACTGTTGCATCAAAAGGATAAGGAAAAATGTCCTGTATCACATATCTTTTGGTAGTCCCTTTCATCATATCTTGTATTTGTTGTTGTAACAGTTGCATTTGAGATGTTAAAGTGGCAACTGGATCGATCATTTGTGTAGGTTGCAAAATTTCAATCTCACTTGTGTTAGGTGCTTCCTTCAGACGGTTTACGTCAAAGTCCTTGGGAAGTTTGGCACCTGATTCAACCAACATCAAAAGATATTTCTCCATATCTTGTTCTAGAATATTTTCCATAAATATATGGAACTTGGGATCTTGTTGAGTTGCTTGGATATCCTCTAGAGTTATTTCATTTTTATCATTTCATTTCAAGTTGTTCCAAGAATTTTCTTCTACCATTGCTTGGGATTTTAAAATTTCTTGCTCTAAGAGTCACTGTTTTTGGGACCTAGTGAAGATTGGCATACAAAATTTTAACCCTTTCTTCCAAAATGTTGATCTTCTATGCTGAAAATGTCAATTAGAATTTTTAACAAAGTTGAATAAGATGACAGATCTTATTGATGAAACTATGTTTAAAAAATTTGATTGCTATACTTAGTTTTGTGATGAAGGATGATAATATCCTGATGATGAAACTTCAGTGTAGTAACTGATTGTGTATTTTGATTTTGACACTTGTGATTTGCAAGATCTTGTTTCAGTTGATAAGATGGAAATTTTGTATAAACCTATCTATTTTCGGTTGCTAGGTAGTGATTCTAATAAAAAGAAACTGATTATGATGAAAATTGTGGATAAAATGACAGACTAATTGACTAGTGAAAATTTTAAACTCTTTGTTTTGAAACTGCTAAAATAGAGGACATGAGTGCTATTTCACAGAAGCGTTGAAATAGGTGACAAAAGCACTACAATAGTGCACGAAAGTGCTGTAGAAATTTATGGAAGCGTTGTTTTACAGAAGCACTGAAATAGTGCATAAAAGTGCATTAGAATTTGATGAAAGCGATATTTTAATGAAAGTGCTAAAATATAGACTATAAGCGCAGAAACAATGCCTGAAAGCGCTATTTCACAGAAGTGCTAAAACAGTGACCAGAAGCGCCGAAACAGGTTTCCAGAATGCTTAAAAATAGAAGTTTAAGACTCTCTATTGTAAAACCTGATCTGGCCTTGTGGCATGCTGTATCAAGGATTGTGGAAGATAAGAAGAATGTATGTGCTGACTACAGTTGTGATACTGAGTGAAAGTTCTTCTTTGAAAGAAGGCTCATGAATAGAGTGGCTCTACCACGTAATCTAATGTGTGACCCCTAGAAAAATCATGATATCTATGGATGAATGTTCTATGTTGTAAAAAGAGTTTCCAATTTTGACATAGAAAATGTTGTTTTCTTAATTTATTTCTATAATCGAGAGGTTTCTTGGGTTTTGTGACTTTGATTTTTCTCTTGAAAAACATGGCGAACTTCCACTTTCGTAGCATGGATTTTCTGATCTAACTTGACTTTGTTGTTTTTAGGATGATCTTAAATCTGATTTTAATGAATTTGTGAAAACACGACAGGTAATTGTGAATAAATGTTTTTAACTGAATAGATCATGTAGGTTCAAGGATCACGAATGATTCTTATTGATTTTGATGGGTTGTTTTGACAATTGTACACAAATCAAACAAACTCACACTTAAGGACAAGTAGGTCATTATTATACTCACAACCCACATCTTGAATTACGTTGACTTAGACAGTAGTGTCACCCCCTAGAGGGTGCCCATGTTTTTGTCATTGCTAGGCACGTACTCAAAGTGATGGAAGTGGATACCGAATCCCTTGAGCAAGTGGTCCTTGGTAATTATATGGTGAGTGTCTTGGGGGCATATTTTTTCCTCCCCTTGCATTGTGAGTATGACAATGTATGGATACTGACTCGACGAGAAACTACTCTATGGTTCGTAGATAGGGTTTCCATTTGGTGGGGAAGATAGATAAAATCCCTCAGGAGACCTCACAATCTTTAGAACAAAGATTTTGGGGATGGTTATCTTGCTCACTACCGTCAAGTTGGAATTTCATCAACAACTTGTATTTTTATTATAGTGGGTTGGAAAACTTGGCTTTGGTTGTTCCCACTTAGGTTGTTCCTGTAGGGTGAGTACTTTTTCCCACTACGACAAGCCTTCTAAAGGATTTAATAAAGTGTAAATGACATGAAGTAAAAGTGAATCTGGAACTTTGGTCACCCAATTAAGGAGATAGCATAAGCCTAATCATCATAGGCACAACATATAAGTTTTTCTTGTTTTAAGCCCAAAAAGAGATTTTCTAATCTATGTGAAGGTGTTGCTTCACAAAAATCATGATGTTCTTTTTAACTTCTACTATAAGAATGTGATGACTATCCTAGGATTGATAGATTTTCTTTAAGAAAAAAAAGAAAGTGACTATCCTAGGATTGATATATTTTAGGAACTTTGAAGTGACTATCCTAGATTGATCAATTTTAGTCCAACTATGAAAAAAAATTAAAATTTGGTCGTCGCCACGTCGAATCCAGACTAATTTTTACAAAAGCGCTGGAATATTGCACCGAAGTGCTAAAATCCAAAAGCGCCGAAATAGGACACCAAAGCACCGAAGTTTTCCATGGAAGCTAAATCACCCGATGCGCTAAAAGAGTGACCAAAAGTGCCAAAGTTGAAAATGCTGAAATTTTGACCAGAAGCACTACAAGAAAAACACACTGAGAACCTGCATGATACTTTCCAAAAAATTTGCAAAATTGGGAAAAATTGGTGTTAAAGTCCCACGGTGGGCGCCAAATTGTAAGCGTGAATAAGCACAAAAGACACTGCTTAATAAGATATTATATCAAATATTAATCAAATTGAATCAATTCAAAGCAATAATCAATTGAAAGCATCATATTGTTCTCTATCCTCCAAGATTTATCAAATCAAAATGGTTCTCAGATCGTGAGTGCAGTATGATTGTTAAAATGACAATTGAAAGAATGAGATAGATACTAAGACAATGATATGGAATTTAATATGAAAATACTAGAAGATAAACGAATTAAACTAAGCATGGATTGACATGAAACTGATAATTGCAGCCATGATATTGAAGCTTGATTGCTGGATGTTGGATGCTTGAATGTTTGATGCTTGAGTGCTTGAATTCCTGCAGAGTAAGAGTGCATAAACTTGATTATCTAGAGAATTGAATGGTGAGAGATGGAGGAGATTGAGAGAAAGATGGAGATTGTCTCTACTTATGAAAACACCAGGCAAGAGAAGAGGAAGGATTGATGGAGGAGGATTGAGAGATCAAATTCCAAATTTGTCTCCAATTTGTCTCCAAAACTTCCCGTGAAGTTTCAATCAATTAATTTTGACATATTTTAGACATGATTTAGACATAGGATATCTAATTCATTTTTGAGATAATATAGATGGAATATTCTTGTGCTTGAATTCAAATATTTTTTATTTATTTAAATTGACAAAAGAGGGATAAATAATTTAATAAAATGAACTATAGGATAGTTGTTTATTAAATTAAACAAAAGAATATGGTAATTAGTCAATAAAGTGTTTTGTCTTTATTTTATATTGTAGGCATACCTAACTCCATTTCTCTAAATATTTTCATTCTTTTTTGGAGTTGCATTCCTAACTTTTCATGGAAATTTGTAATTTCAACTATTTGGTCAATGGCCTATAATATCTGAGGAACTTTATTAGGAGCTTCAGGATCTTCTCGCATATTATACATCATTTCTTTTAAAGCCCCTACCTTAGTGCTCCATTTTCTCCATTAATTTTGTAAAGTTTCCTGAACCTGTAGATACTTTATGTTTTCTTCATGGATGTTCCTATAGGTAGCCTACAAATCATCATATTTTTGACCAAATTGGTAGATCTATACTTCAATACATCCTCAAAAATTCCATTCGCCACCTTAACAATTTAAATATTTTCCTTCTTGACATTTTCCTTCTCTATCTTTAACTGATTATTCAAATCATTAATCCTTAAGGCTAAGGTTTCCCTATCTTGTGTAGACAATTCTAAATATTAAGAGGATAGTGAAAACTTAGCCTGAATAGTGGCTCTCATCTTATTTATTTCATCCAAAGCCTTATTTTACTCTTTCAACAAGGAATCATATTTCTTTTGAGAAATTTGTGTTGTATCTGCACTGAGCATTGCAACATTAATAGTTAAATTAGCTACATGGATATGATCCATATATGTAGCTCTCTTCAATACCATGGAACCAATGATCTCTTCAATAGGCCTAGTGATCTCATACTTCTCGATATTGGGTTTCATGGACCAAATTGCAAGAGTATGAAATTTTAGACTATAACCAGACCCAAATAACTTGTTGTTGAAATGCTCCTTAGATATAGAAGCTTGAGGGTCTCTTTTTATTGCATCAAGTGTCATAGCTAAGGTGAGGGTGCACCCTGGTAGTAGCATCATTCCGCTTTCTATGAGAATAGTTTTAGCCTCAATAGGATTAATAGTTGCAATCTCAGCCATAATATTTTCTTCCTCTTCCTTCTCAGATTCCTCTTTTTGAGAAGGATCGACATTTTAATTTTCTAGTTCAATACTTTCCTTTATTTCCCAGTTTCTCTGTTAAAAAATATTTGAACTCCTTAGTTTTCACAAATGCATCATCTACAAGGAACTCATCATAGGCCTTGATACTTGGAGCATCATCATCCTCTTCATTATAATGCTATTGAACAATTTTATCCTAGGGAACCTCTGAGTCAAGAGCATCATCAATATTGGAAGGAGGGAATTTATTATCCACTTCCTCATCAATGAGCATATGCTCTTTCACTTGTTCCTCCACAATTACTTGAACATATTCTCCTTGAAAATCTACAGGATGCTCTGGAATATCCATAACCTGAGGTTGTTGCTCTAAAAGAGCTTGTTGTCTCTTAGCAACCTCCTTTACCTTTTCCTTAAAATCACCACTTTGATAATCCTTTAGCTTTGAAAAATCCCTTTCAAAAGGACTCTATATTACATCATAGGGACTCACATAGAAGGCATTTATCTTCATAATACTCTCTTCAATATCACATATGGTTTTTCGATTCCTTTTTCATAGATATAACAACCCCATCATAGTCAAGTTTCTCAACACATCATCTATGTACAAAAATGATGGGAGAACTTGGATAAACCCTTGCTTCTTCTCTTTGCATGCACAAAACCTTCTGGGTCAAAAATCCTAACCTTATCAATAAGTAACCTAAGGTTATTCACCATGATTCCAAATTTCTTATACCCCTCCATGGTAGTAGCTTTAAAGTAGGCAAAGGAACATTGGGGCACTAGCACAGTTCCGTTCCTAGATTTTTTGAATAATTCTAGGTCCATAAAATTGATTTTCCACATCAACTCCATAAATTACAATTGGTCATAGACATATAGGGGCAAGTAGTGTGGTGTTAATTTGGCTCCATAAGCCCTAATTATAGTATATTCTGAGTGTAGAAACCAATTTTCCCTATTATTCTTTGTAGCTTCTCCTACCACTTCATTTGGGCACATGATGTCTCTGATTAATTTTGAAAGCCTATGAATGGGTGCCAAAAACCAAAACTCTCTAGAATACAAAAAATAATGACCTTACAAAACATCAAATAGTTGGAATTGGGACAATATTGGTCCCAAATATGTGTCCACATTTGGAGTGGAAAATGATTATTCTCATTATCCTTCTATCTTAATCTCAGCTTCCTCTTCCATTTCTCTTGACCCACAAATAGAAGCATACCCATCAATAGAGAATAATGTGGAAAAGATAGAGGGAGAGTTTCCTTATTTAGATTGATAAAATCCTTATGCATTTTCTTTGCAATATAAGCAACATAATCAAAACTTGTGTTTGAATTTGGACTCTATATATCCATCACCATCACCAAAAATTCAGTGGCTATACTAGCATCAAAATTACAAGCCAAAAATTGATTTAAATAGTAATATGTGTTCTTAAAATAGTAAAAAAATTCTTCACACTCAAAGGCCTCTATATCCTTAGGGCCAAATATTTCCTTCCTCTTTCTATTCCTTACAAGAAATCTATTCTTGAATGCAAATATATTCTACTCTTACTCACCATATAAACCCACATGCTTGATGCCAACTATATAATTTGGGTTCGACCCAAATACCTCCACAATTTTATCCCTTTTCACCTTGAGGACTAGAGTTCCATTTTCACTCTTGATATTCCTATCTGTGGGATCATAAATCTTAGCTAATTCCATCATCATATCCACTTCCACAAACATGTTAGGTACTACCAACTTTCCAAGGTTAAGGCCCCATATGTAACAGGCTAGCCTCCTAGCATACCTTCTATTAAAAGCAAACAAAAACAACTGCCATCCACTCTAAGGCTGGGCCAATTCTCCAATTTCACCAACCATGTCAATTAATATGCTTTTCACAAAAAAATTCCTCATAGATCTCTTACCAATTCATGGCGCACCCTAATTTGTGTCTCCAGAGGTACCCTCCATGAATATGTCTTGAGTTTTCTTCACACTCTTTTAGCTTGTAGATGCCATAGGGAAAACCGATGTAGGGTTAGATGTTTCAGGTTCTTTTGGCTTAACTATGGATGAAACATCCTAGGTCTTAGGCCTCTTAACTCTTTTCTTCTTGGTTTTTCTCTTATTCCTAATACTAAACTCACTAGGTTATGGTTCGCTCGTTTTTGCAATGTGGCAAGACTATGGTTTACAATTTCTAATTAATTAAAGAGATCAACCAAGTTTTAAATTCTAGGACAACAATTTGTAGATAAAGACACTCCCAAACCTTATGCAATCCTTACCACCCTAATTAAGGATGCACAATGTCTAAAACCTAAGAAAACTAATCTTTCCAACTCCCCACTAATTTTAGACTAGTATAATTCAATATACTTGACATGAAGATAAATGACAATTTTCTTACCGAGGTGAAAATTTTATGTTAATGCTTTTGTAATTGCCTATTGTAGCTCCTTTCACTATTTCATTAGACTCTAATTGTCTTATCCACTCTTAAGAAATTCTAAATGTTTAGAAAAAATTCCAACTACCTTCTTTACGACTAAGAAATAGAGTGTAACACCATTAATGGTTGATGGAAAGATTGTGTGAGTGAATTGAAACTTATCCATTCATGTTTAAACCTTGGCCATTGATCATCTCACTTTAAAACCATATCAATGGCTCTCCTTTCACCTCAATACTTTGTCCTTTTCTTTAAATTATGTCTTCAGGATGTTGCCATGTTGCCTCTTATTTGGAGGCCACCACTTATTTGGGGGCCATCACTCATAATTGGTACATTTCATTCCTCATGAGTCCTACCAATGATGTGAGTATCCTTGTGATGAGATATCAACCGTTGGATCAAAGCCCACCTTTGATCATGTCCATTTCCCATTTCATATCACTAATTCACACTTCAAATTCTAGATCATATCATCGATGGGATAGAAAAGGTGATGGAACAAGATCAAGCCACATGTAACTTTTTTGAAAATCAAAGGCACAAGGAACATCGCTTAGAAGAGTACTTCAAATCAGCAATAGAATTGTATACATCTAAAATTCGTCACATTAAATCAAGCCTGATAATTAATTAAATATGAATTATTTAATTAATCTTCTAAAGTCATCTACATATAGATAAATTTAATTATTAATTCATATCGTTCACTTTCTAATTCTTCTAATTTAATTAAATAAATAAGTTTATTTAATTATTACCATTTTCTATTTTTCTCTTAATTAATTAAATAAATTTTATAATCTATTTAAATTAATTATCATATTAATTTAAGTTTAAATTCAAATAAGAATATTTTTCTAAATTCATTATTTCTAATTCCTCTCCACGTTTAATTAAATATTCTAAATATTTAATTAAAACACTTTCTTCACTTCACACATAATTAAATATTAATTATTTAACTATGGAAACTTCTAAGTTCATGTCACATATAATTAAATAATTTCATTATTTAATTATGAATTTATCCTCAACTACCAGCTAACTCCTCATAACTAAAATTTCCAAATGGATACTTTCATTCATTTTTGAATGGAAGAGGTCATGTAGGAGGGAACATTCCCCCATCTTTCTCTCTAGCTTCCATCTTTCTCTCCAACTTCCCAATCTTCCACCGTTCATCTTACCAGGCTTGATTTCAATCGTCAATCTTTGCCAACTAGGCTTTTGCCTCCAAAAGTCTATAAATACAACCTCTTCGTTCCTTGAAAAAGATCTAGAATCTAAGTGAATATAGTGTGAGCATTATAGTTGTATTTTATCCAACATTTAGTAATCTTATTTTCTTGAGCATAGCATCTTATCTTTCATAATCCATTTTAGTTTCATAGCTTAGCTTCATCATCTCATATCATTTAGTATAGAGATACATATTGCATAATCTCGTTCTCTAAGTTGGCATTCTGCCAAGCTACTGCTTATACAATTTGGGAGCCAACAACTTACAATAAATCCTTGGAGATAGAGGATAATGGGACGTCTTTGAATAATCTATTGTATTTAGACTTTGTTCATCTTTAAATCAGATTTCTTTGATAAAATTTCACATCGGTGTATTTTTTTATCTTTTTAGTTTATTCCACATATTGATACACACATGACCACATCATTCATCACTTCTTTGAGGCTCAAAGTTTACAACTAATCCACAATGAGAGGAAATATAAAGATCACAAAGGGTTATCACACATCACCAATTCATGACACAAAAATCACCAGTGATTAGCGATAAAGAAAGCCAACGATAGTGAAAATAACACACATATCGCATATTGCTAATGCAAAAATCAAAGTTCATAACCCATCCATGATGTGTGATAAAAACGAAACACCTCTCATTGCAAATTTCTAATGTAATTCAAAAATTCATAAACTATCTACGATGAGCGATGGGAAACATCAGTGAATGGGAACTTAAGTGAAACAATTTTATACATGCTCATAAGTTGTTTTGGAAAGGGGACCACCTAGGAAAACGTAAGAAAAGGTCTCAAAGGACTTAAACCATATTATTCAAAGGATGTAAATACCAAACAAGGTCAATTAGTTGACCTTATAAAATAAAAGTATTTCTCACACCTAGGCATAGGGGTTGGTTACTTCATGGTCTCCAATGACTCAAGTTTTTATAACATGACCGAGAATAGGCTATAAGAAGTCAACAAAAGAATATCTACCAAAAGACCATAGGCTTAGACAAAGATAATATATTCAAATCCAAACAACTCCCACAAAATCCTAAACCCAAATAGACCAAGATAATACCAAGGAAAATGCAATTTGAACCACTAGAACATGAATTATTTTGAGGGTTCTATCATGTTGTGCAAATCTTTTGGGTGTTTTATTTCTTTATTTTATTGATCTAATCTTCATTTAATTGATTGAACTATACCTTCTAACCCTAAGAATACTTTTTTTGTGTAATTGTTTATTTATGTATCTCAAGTTTTAATCTACACACTAAGTATTTAAGGTGTGTGTTTGCACAAAAGTATTAAAGGCTAAATTTTAATATCTACTGATTCACCCCCCTCTCAATAGATTGTTGTGTTCCAACATTGAGTTAATAAACCAAAGGTTGATTAACCTGGGTGGATTTAAAAGTTGGAGAATTGGATAATAAGGTTTAGGATGGGGATAAAGCTAATTAATCAAGGATTAATTGACTTAAGAATGGTTAGGGGGTTTTAGAGGAATGTAGGAAAAGGTTAACTTTAATTAAATAAATGTAAATTTATTTAATGATGATATTAATTAAATAAATAAAAAATATTTATTTAATTAATATTAGGATAAGGGAAATAGGTTAAATTAAATAAATAACAATTATTAATTTAATTAAATATTATTTTGGGTGACTACATTTTCCCCCTCTTTGAGATGATGTTCCAACTAAGAGAGGTAACATCATTTTAAAGAAGAATAAAATATAGTGGGTAGGAAAGTTATAAGGACTAGAGAAATTATTCCCAAACCACTAGGAAGGATGAGGAAAGATGAAGAGGAGGTACTATGCCCCCTTGAGAGGTCATGCGGGTTAGTGGAATACGGATGTGCTCTCAAAATAGATGGGAAGGCTAAATGATGAAGGATAAAAAGATGAGCATAAGGATTGATGAGAGAAGATAAGGATGATAAATATTTGGATGGAGAGGGAGGATCGATGATCATCATGCTTAAATGATATGAGAAACCTATATTTAATATTATACTTGACATTATGCACCAAGGTATAAGAAACCAAGATGACAATGTGCCAAGTATGTGATCAAAAGGTCAAGTGAAAACATATGCATTATGACACCATGATATGGAAGAACATGATTCCCTTATGGAAATAGAGTGCAAGAGACCATGATAAATCTAAACAAAGGTAAAACACACAAGAAACAAGAAAGCATGCACAACAAACAAAAAGAAAACAGGGACTATGCTCCAAGTGAAGCTGAAAATTGATTGATGGGTTGGTGATGATGATGATTCGATTGGGAAAGATACATACCTATGATGATAGTTAGATTAAAGTGGCTCAATGGATTTGTATTTATTTGGATTAAGGTGATGGATTGTTTAAGGATGATGTGCTAGATTGCAAGGTTGGATTGAATGGATTAGGATTGATTGCATTGTATAGGATTGGATGGGGATGGGGGGATTGGAAGAATAGATGGATTGGATAAGATTGGATGGAGGATAGGGTGGGATCTATTGATAAGGGAGAACCGAGTCTTAGGAAGAGGATGGGAGGATAATGGATTATTGTAACATAGATTTTGGCACCACAAGACTCTCTAACACTTCTAGGGTTTTTCACCTAAAAGGAGATAGGTAGGCCAAAATGATAATCCTTAAATGATTTATTGATGCTAATCCTAAGAAGTGCAAAGTGCTTAAAAACACACAATGATATGTAAATATGTACAAAATCACTTAAAAATGTAGACTAAACTAAAAAAAAAGCTATGAGATAGAATGTGTGCACCTGGAGGATGAAAAGGGATGGAATGAGGGTCTAAAATCCTGACAAAATTATTGCAGAAGCTTATTGGAACAATTGTGCCAGTCTGGGTGACTATTGTGTAGTTTTGCGCACATGCCCCTCTGAAAGTGGGGACCCTCTCCTGGCCTGCCTTTTGGCCTATTTCTATGGCTTGCCCCCCTCTTTTTGTGCTTATCTTTGAAAATCTTGGGGTTTTGGTCTTTGGTGCTTGCCTTGGATATGGGTGCCTTTTGTGTTGAGTTCCTAGTGGTTTTGGAGTCTTTTGGATGTCCTCTCTAGGGTGATCTTCTTTTGCATTCTGTTTTCTCCCTTGGTGTTTTTGTTTGGGTCCTAAGGGTTGGTTTTCTCCCTTAGCTTTCCCTTGTTTTCCTTGTTTCATTTTTTTCTGCCAAATGCAGAATTGGGATGAGACAACACTTTGAACTTTGGCTAAATTCTCAGTTTTGTTTCCATTCTCGTTCCGGCTCTGCTTCCTTCTCGCTTTTTTACTTCCTTCTTTATTTTGTTTGTTTTTGTCCTAAGGGTTGGTTTTCCTCCCTTAGTTTTTTCTTCACTTCAATTTTTCCTTCTCTTCTCAGAGGCGAAACCAAGATGGATCTGAACTTTGAACTTTGGCTAAATTCTCAGTTCCGTCTTCATTCTTGTTTCGGCTCTGCCTCCTGTGTTCTCATTTTTCCATTGTTTTGTTTATCTTCGGCCTTTGGGTTGGTTCTCCACCCTTGGGTTTTCTTCGGTTCTATTTTCTATCATTTTTTCAGGGCTGGGACCGAGATGGAATTTGGATTTAAACTTTGGCAAAGTTCATGGTTCCTTTCCCGTTCTCGTTCTGCCTCCGCTTCTACCAGGGTGGGTTTTGTTTCTACATGTTTCCCTTCATTTCTCGTTCCGCCTCTACTTCCACCGGGGTGGGTTTTGTTTCCACCTATTTCCCTTCATTTCCCGTTTTGGTTCCCATTCCGCCCCCACTTCTGCTGGGGTGGGTTTTTTTTCCGCCTGTTTCCCTTTGGTTCCTGTTTTGGTTCTCGTTCCGCCTCCGCTTCCATTGGGGTGGGTTTTGTATCCACCTGTTTCCCTTTCCTCTCTGTTCCCGTTCCACCTTCGCGTCCGTCAGGGTGGGTTTTGTTTCCGCTTGTTTCCCTTTCCTCTTTGTTCCCATTCCATCTTCGCCTCCACCTTCGCATATCTTGGGTCTCTATTCTTGTTTTGCTCGTGGCTCCGCCTCCACCTGTCTCTAGTTCTGCCTTTGCCTAGGTTTATGCTTGATTTTCTTGCCTGAGGAACTCTAATGGATCTGCTTGGATTTTGATGATGTCTTGGGCATTAATGGTGTCCTGTTTGATTGCATGTTGGATCAAGCTGGGGTTGTTGGGTGTACTTTGAATATTTGGCATGATTTGCAGGTATAGTCAAGTACACTTTGCAACTGCTATGATGAAACCCACTCTCGTATGCAACGTTGATTTGGTTGGTGGCCATTAAATTCAGACAAACATGATCTAAGGGGGCTCAACCTATTTTTTTCTATTTGAGCCATTCATTTGCCTAGCTTAGGTTAGATCGGTGGCTCATGTTCCTGCTGGTGTTTTTGCGCGTGTGGTTGTTCGTGCGGGTGAAGTCTTTTGGTGGGTGTGGCTCAGGGATCCATTCCCCTGACATTGTGCAATCCTAGTTCAATCTAATGGGGGTCCTTGTTGCATTCAATGCTTGACAATGGGTTATTACTGGTTGTTGAGGTCGATTTGATTGGTGGTCGAGTTTCCTTGAAACCCTAGCTCTGTTTCACGTGGGCCTTTTTTTCTATAAGTATGGCACTCTCCCTCATTTGTAAAGGTTGGAACTGGCTAGGTTAGGATTCAGATTAGCAGACTAAGTTAGAGGACTTGTAATCATTAGAGTTAGCAGTAGATTAGCATGTTATAAGAATAGAAGATAGTTTTCACATTTCAAGCAAGTGTTGTAATAGATCAAAATTGTTGCTAATATGATGATTTAATGCAAAGTGCATACATTGTGCTATGAATGGTGCCCTCTTTGCATTGAATAATCTTGCATGTTTCTTGTTCTATTTTTGAATCGCTTGGAAATGTTTGGATATATCTTAGGTTTAATTAGTAATGTTTGTGATTTAATGCATGGAGTGTTGTAGCAATCCCTGGTTCATACTCTGGGTAGCTTCTTGATTGTGGGAATTCTTTGCAAGGTCAACCTGTACCTCATATTCATGTGCTTAGTTCAACTATAGATATTCATTCAATCCTATTGAATGAATACCCACAGCCTAAAAATATTTAACACCTTAGAAGATTGTACTCTTTTCTGCAAGATTGTAGGTATAGCCTGGGTTGAACATAAATTAGTTTAAGGGATTGGTCCATTCTAGGTATTTCATCATTTGCATGATTAATCTTAGAAGTGGTGTTAACAATTAGAACTTCTGAAACCCTCATATTTTGTTGTTTATTTTATTAAATGGTTAGAACTTGAAGTTAAAGCATCACCATATCTTAAAATCTGATGAGTTTAGAGCTTCCAGCATTTGTACGTAAGATCCCTTGTGATTACCAGCATATTCACATTTTATCACTGAGTTTGTTCTACTACATAGTCATGATCTAACACCTGTGAGACCTTGGGGTTATCTCTTTGATCATAGAGACCAACCTTTCAAGAGAGATAGGATAAATTTTATTCTATCTGAGTTGTTGATGTGGAGAAACACCAAACAACAATGACTTAGTCCTAGATTTGGAAAAACTGCCTAGAAACATGTTTCTACCAAATGGGTGTCTGAATATGCAAAAATCACCAAAAGGCATGTCTAGTGGGACTAATTCTCCATTAGTGGTGAATTACTCTATTTCTTTTTTTTGGAAATTTGAAAGGGGAAACATAAGCCCTTGGTTTGCACTTTGGTTCTTCACAAGTGTCCGCTTCTAAAACTCTGATTTCCAGACCTGAAAGTGAATTTTAGTGGATGTTTTAACTTTGCAAGCAAGGAGAGATATTCAACAAGTCTTCAAACTTATCTTCAATGATCTACAAACCCTTAGAGTACTTAAATTTGCAAACACACTAAGAAGGAAGAAGAAATGCTGAGTTTTAGGGATTAGGGGTTTACCTTGGTCAAACCCCTTTTAGATTATTAAATCAAATGATGAAATGAGATAAGAAAGCATGAAATGTGAAGGAATGGACTTAGTACCTTGCCAGGAAGATATATCTTGAGTTTTTGCAACAATGGTTGGAGTTTTTAGCCCTTGAATTCTTTAGATAGATGTCTTGATGAACTAGGATGTGTTAGATTTGGTTGTGAAACCACCCAAGATCAAAATGATTGAAGGAAAGCAAGAAAAGAGATGGATAAACTTAGCACTCGCTTAGCACTTAACTAGCATTCCATCATACTAGTCAAGGGGAGGGGTGAGTTTTGTTTATATAGAAAAATAATGGTAGAAAATTTCAAGAGGAGTTATAACTCCCATTCCCCATAATAGGTGAGAGGTTTTACTTACTTGGTATTTGCCAAATTACATGGTTATGCCTACTTAAGTAAAGACAAAAACTCATTATGGGGAGGTGGAAAATAAGTCCAAAAGGGGGTGTGACATTCAACTACCCAAATGTGGGTGTGACACATGTGAATGGTGGATTAATTCCACATGTCCTCATCCTAACCATTCTAATATAACCTAAGCAAGCTTAATAATCTGTAGGAAAAATAGATATCCCCTAACCTAAGGAAAATAAAAAACCTACACCAACACCCCCCTTTAAGCGTAGCTTAGGTGGGTGAAAAGACACAAAGATTGGTCTCGACGATTAGGCCATGTTAGGTACCCATGTACAAACAAATCTCTCACAACCGAAGAAAAGGAGAAAAACCAGTGGGAAAAAAATCTCCCCAAAAGAGAGAAAATAAAACAAGTTTCCCAACACAAGAAGAATCCCATACAAGGAAGAAGTCCCCTCCAAAATAGAAAGGATCAAAAAGACTATGTAGCCTTCCCTCAAGTAGTCAATTGTGCCAATGGTTGATGCTCAAAACTAAATGTAGAGGATGGTACTTGATTTCTGAACAACATTCCTCCCCTTAGGAAGAAACAAAAACAAAGGTGCATGAAGACTGCCTTTCCATTCTTGAAAGGAATATGTAGGAAGAAAGTGAAAAACATATGAAGTCTCTATAAAATTGCTCATTTGTCTCTATGTCAATGTTGAAAGTTGTCACCATAAAATCAGGTGCTCTAGACCACACTGATGAAGATGACAATCTAGAAACTAGTAGAGATGTATGTCAAACAAGAACCAAAGACTCCAATATCTCCTTTAAATATAAAGATGCCTTCTCCAAATTTTGTACATAAGTATCCACAATCACATCACACTTGAAAGAATGATCATGTAGAGAATGAACAAGAGGGTCAGAGTGTTCCCTCACAACAACTAAAGAGGGACCATCTCCATCAAAGAGAAGGTGAATATCATGAATACTATCTCCCAAGTCTGAAATATGAGACTCTATGAAAAAACCTGCAATGTCTATCAAGTAGTCATCCCAAGTAGCTATGTTTGGAAGATAATGAAAATCCTACTGCACTGAATCACAAGTAGCCATGAATATAGTAACACTAGTATCTTCAGAAGCAATAATAAGTGGAGGAGAAGGAATGCAAGGCTCAATTATTTGATCTGATGTGAGAATACCAAGATTCAAATAGCCAAATTTCTCCTCAAAATCAAAACTCACACTAGGAGTGTGATCAATAACCAAAGGATCAAAATCATCATCAGGTGCAAATTCTAAAAAGGTATATAACCAAGATGCATGATCAAACATCCCAGTAGTAATTATCTCTCTGCTCTCCAAGTCTCTGATGATAACTGAATTAGGCATGAATTCCACAATCTTTCCTGCTCCACCATGAGTGATCCAATAAATGGAAAGAAGATTATCTATCAAGTGAGGTACACATAAAAAATCATTGAAGGTGTCATCCCCAATATCAACAAAACCCTTCCCAATTACACTCATGTAGGTTTTTTTGTCCATTAGAATAGGCGCCATAATGCAAGGCTCAAAAGAAGAGAATATAGACTATTTATAATTCATATGATGAGAAGCTTCGGATTCTAGGAGCCATTTCCCTGATTCATTAATTGTATAAGCACAAAGAAATTTACCTTTATTTTTATTTGACTTAGAAGCAAAGCCTCCATGACCTTTATCCTTGCTATATCCTAATTTTAAAGAATGTGAAGAAGAAGAAGTAGACTCAAACATTCTAGAAGGTAGATCAATGTTGTTCTTCTTAAGAATATTTTTCAATTCATCAATCTCCTTCTTGTAACAAGAATTTTCTTCATGTCCAGACCTCTTGCAAAATGCACAAATAGAATTCTCCTTCTTAGATGAATCATATGAAAATGATTTATGTTGTGCTTGATCTGTATGTGACTTTTTCTTCAATTTCTTTTATTTCTTGTCAAAATTTATTTATTCTCTCTATCTCTTAGGTTGTCTGGCCAACAAAGCCTAAGGTTGTGATGGCTTAATGAGACCCATGCAAAGAATCTTTTTTTTTTCATGCATTAAAATATTAGAAAATGATGCAAATGAAGGCATAGTATACGCAAATCCTATAGTTAGTTTGTGAGTATGAAATCTAGAAACAAAAGATGCATATTCAGGACCTAGTTTATTGAGTACATTGTACACCAGCTGAATGTCCCTTTTATTAATGCCACATTCCTTACATTGTGCTCTCAAATCATCAACTTTGGCTATGAAATCCTAGATGTTATCAAAGTTCTAGGGATCAAGATTCATCAAATCATTATCAATTTGATAGTCTCTTATTTCATCAATAGAACCATACAAAGATTTTAACTTTTCCAAAGCTTCCTTTATTGTCTTACACTTTTCAATTTGAAAGATAAGATCAAGAGATATATACTTTCTTAACATTCCAAGAGCCATAGAACTTTGATGAGCCATTCAAATTTTTGATTACCATCATTAAAATATGTGGGTTATGAAATTGTGCCATCAACATAATGACTTATACCTTTTTCCATTAGTTTAATCCATGCATTAACTTTCCAAGTTGCATAATTGTGGGAAGTTAAGAGTGGAAATTTAAGAGAACCCATAACTAGAAATGAAAGAGCACAAACAAGTAGATCAAAAACACACACACACACAAAGAGAGACCTCTAATTTTTCAATCAATTAGGCATCCCCCCAACAAAAAATGATTTGACACTTTATAAATCAGTGCGTTTACAATGCTGGAGTTTATTTCTAGAGTTTTACAAGTATCCGAAATGGACTCAAATATTCAAAGTACAATAATAATAGAATGAGAACCTCAAAATAGCACCAATATGTAGTGCTAAAAAAAAATTCACTTAAAAAAAATAAAAATCACCTCGATTTAAGGTCATACGTGAAAGTTACATTCATTTGAAGTTCAAAAAATGAGGGTTGTCCTTCAAATCAGATGAGAAAACTGAATTTCTAGAAAATATGAATCACTTGAGAAAAAAATAATCACTCCACTAGAAAGAGCGCAAAATTTTACCTCAAATAAAAATAAAAAATCACTCAAAAAATCCTTCGTATGATTGAGAACGAGCCCTTTGAAGTTTAGGTGCAAAATAAAAAATTTGATTTTCAAAAAATCCACCTCTGCCAAATTTAGCTAGCTACTGCTAAATTTAGAGGTACTTCCAAAATTGGTTGAACCACCAAATTTGCTTCTAAATGTGGAGAAGGCACAGAGGCCAAAATTGAGGTATAGGCTCTGAATTTTATATTGAAATGTAATATTTTTCAATTAAAAAGCCTTCAAAGAAGCGGTCAAACCCCTATAGAATAAAGTGCAACCTTAATTTTAGGTAATGTTTTGCTGAAAATTCATGTCCTTTCAAACAAACACAACCTCCAAGGATGGTATGGGACCTGTGAAAGCACTCTATAGGTACCCTTGTACCAGGTTTTTTAATTAAATTTTTGTTTTTGACTTTTTTATTTTAAAAAACAAAATTTATAATAAAAAAAACTGCGTCGATTTTCTTTTAATCAGAAATGATAATGCAAAAAATTAATGATTTTTTGTTCGAAAAATGTGGTGTACCATGCATAGGTGGGGTCATATGGCTTCACCTACTAAATTTTTTTTCCTCAAAAATTGACTTTCTCCAAAATCAACGAATTGGTAGTTGATTTTTAGGTTTTGATGCCTTCTAAGTGTGATGGTGAGGTCCGTTTGGGCTGAAAATGCATTGAATTGATAGCTACCTTCTGGAACCCTCTTCAAAAACCTCTGCTTCAACCCTTTATAGATCTCACACTCGATGTCTGATTCAAATGAAATAAAAGCCAACTCTGACTTTTTTGACTGCTATGAACTCAATCGTGAGCTCAGAATATCTCTAGGAAGCTCCAAAATACTTGCAAAAAAATTCAATAGAAAGGAATCCCCCATAAACTTAGATCTCTATCAAGCATTTTTAATTGTCCAGGTCATCATTAGATGCAAGAGAAGATCATACTTTTCTTTCAAGAATGGATTGAAATATGTGCTAACCCATAACTCACAACGAACTTTGATACCATGTTAGATTCGGTTGTGAAACCACCCAAATTCAGAATGATTTAAGGAGATCAAGAAAAGAGATGGATAAACTCAGAACTCCATTAGCACTAAACTAGCATTCCATCATACTATCCAACGGGAGGGGTGAGTGCTATTTATATAGAAAAATGGCAGATAATTCCAAGAGGAGTAATAACTCCCATTCCCCATAATAGGTGGGAGGTTTTACCTACTTGGTAAATGCCAGATTACATGGTTATACTTACTCAAGTAAAGACAAAAAGGGTTATGGGGAGGTGGCATATAATTCCAAAAGAGGGTGTGACATTCAACTACCCAAATGTGAGTGTGAGTGACACATGCGAATGATGGATTTATGGCACATGTCCTCATCCTAACCATTCTAATATAACCTAAGCAAGCTTAATAATGTGTAGGAAAAATAAATATTCCCTAACTTAAGGAAAATAAAAAACCTACACCAACAAGATTCTCAAAACCCTAGCTTGTTTGAGAAGAATAGTAGATAGAAGAAGGAGATAGGAGAAAATTAGACTTAGGGAGATGGAAAAATGAGGAGAAAAACCCTTATTTATACAAGTGATGCCCTAATTCCACAAAAATAACACATCACAAGATGACCTTGGGGTTGAGAAAAAATCCTGCCAAAATTTTAAGTTTATTTTAATTTTTATTCCAAGTGGGACTAAGTCGCCCAAGGTGGCGACTTAGTCCACCTAGGAAAATTTTAATGGTTGTCAGAAATTAAAAAGGTGATTAATGATGTTGTCAAGATTATCTTTTGAAACACATTTAAGTAGGACCTATAAATGCATTAAGGGGTAATTTTAACATAAGAAAAGGGTCAATTTGTTGATGACAAGCCTAGGAAAGTGTGAGAGTTTATTAAAAATCTTTACAACACTTTGGCATAAGGCTTGGAAAGGGGTAAAGGGAGGTTTTTTAGCTCAATAATGATGAAAGGGTCTTAGAAAAGTGGGAAAATGTGATACAAAACTTTACAACACTTTTACAAGACACTATGGGATTCTTGTTGATTTACAAGGGTTTAAGAAATAATGTGAATGTGTTGGCCACATTGGGACATTAAATCTAGGCAAAACTAGGACAAAAAACTCAAGAAAGGGACCAAATGAGTGAAAAGTGTCAAGGCTACACTTTTTTGCGACACATTTAGCCCCTACTTTAGTGAGATGATTAACTTGCTTCAAACTCACACTAAAGTAGCCAAGTGGTGTCAATGTAGATGGTGAAGAATGAAAAATATGAAAGAGGTGGTCAAGCCCCCAAGGTTCAAGATCCTAAGTCAAATTGACACAAGTGCAAAAGGATGTGCATTCAAGGGTGTGATTTGCAAAAAAACAAGATACATGATCATGTGATGACAAGGACTAAAGGAAGGAGAATAATGAGAGGTAAAAGGGTTGGATCAAGCTTCAATCATTTTTATAGCTAGTTGTGGATTAGATCTAGGCTGTTTTTCCAAAAAAGCATACCCACTCTGAGGCAACAAAACTTATGGTTGTATTAGGTGAGAAGTAAAAAGAAGTGATTTAGTGAGAAATTCATGTCAGTGTGTCATCTTCCCATAGTATAATGAGAAATTCATACCAGTGTGTCAGCTTCCCATTATACTAACCATACCAAAGTTACCCTGCTTGATAACATTGATAGGACACTACAATTCTTGTGTAAATACTTTTAAATATTATGTGAAGATTTTGTTGAAGGGGATTTTGCTTTATTCATGCGAGGTCTTCTTCTTAGGGAGCATTGTGCCTAAGTCTCCAAGAGAGGAAAAGTCAAAGTGTCAGATTGTTATCCATGGGATGCCTTGTTCGCATGAAGCCACTTTAGTTGTTCATACAGTCTTGGAAGGCACCAAACCCAATGACACCACCAAGAAGAGGACACATCACAAGAAAAAGAAAAATCACACTATGAAAGGATGTGTATGTCCCCACTTTAAAGTGGTTGATAACACCATTACTATGATAAATTTATTTAAAGTAGCCAAGGATAGAGGAAATAAGACATAAGAGCTCACTTGGAAAGCCCTATGCCAAGTCATATGTTTTTGAATTAAGTTACAACATGAAAAGGTAGTATGTCACATGTGAGTCAACTTAAGACATGTCATCCACATCCCAAGATTTCTCTTATATGTTCATGAAAGGTTAATGATTAGTCGAAAGAGACAATGACGAGTGATATATAAGGATAAGGCTATTGAACCCCTTGCCCCTAGTTAATGCAAGACAAAGGTGAGCCTGGAAATGGATGATGGTATGATGCCCCTCGTGATGGATGTGATACATGCAATAGTAAGTATGTTATGATCTTGCAAATATTACATCGCAAGGAGCAACAACTAATGTTATTTATGTGGATGAGTAAACAAAGTTTATGCAAAGTTGGCCTTGATGGTATAAACCTAGTCATAGATTTGAGAAATGTCATGGTAACTTCGTTGGTGTGAAAAATTGTGCTTATGTGGAGGAAGGAAGAGTTAGTGTTTTTTTTATTTTTTTTCTTGTGTGATGATGGGTAAATAATAAAAAGATTCTTAGGCTGGCCCACGGGATATGTAAAAGGTTCATTGATCGAGGGGGATCTAATGGAAAATTGCATATGCATAACCTCAACGGGCTTGGTTTGATGTATGTCTAAGAAAGGGAAATCTAGTATCATCTTGTTACCATCACCCAAGGAAGACACATTACTATTTCTTGAAAGGAGTTCAACCATGATACCCTCCCTAGTAGGAGAGTTTTTAGGAGAACTACAAACCAAGTGTGCTTAACATTCAAGGGTTGGTTCTTCCAAAAGAAATTCATCATATGGAAAGGGAGGATCAAAGGTTTTATTCTCTTGTTTATTAATAGTGGGGATAGTAAAAGAAGGCTCTAGTTGATTGTCAAAAATATCCTTCTCTTTCACCATCGAATCTATCCTAGTAGTGTTGTGCAATTTTCGCACACATGCCCCACTGAAAATAGGGACCCTCTTTCTTGCTCTTTTGGTTTTTCACTTTTGGTGTCTTGGCCCTTCAATTTTAAGAATTTCCTCACTTCGTCATGCGCTTGGATGTGTATCTTGCTTCGATTTTGGGGCCCCTCTTTTGATTTATATTGAAAACCTTAAGTTTTGGGTTCATTTCGGGTTTTTTCACTATTTTCGGGAAAATCCACTCCTGGTGGAATTTCCCGGTTTCCTTTCGTAGCTTGGTGGCAACTGATGTTCATTGAAAATCTAGAGATTTTGGAATTTTGCAGAATTCCAACATGACCGGATTTCCCTAGATTGTCTGTTGCTTTGTTGAGTTCCCGAGTTTGGTTTGACCTGCCTTGTCGATTGCATTAATGGTCGACTGTACCTTCTTTTATAGTGGTGTTAAATCAATTTTTGGGAAGTTTTATGTCATTTTGAGTTTCATCATTTCCTTCCTATTTGGTTTGGAGAGCTTCTTCTTGAGTGTTTTTGTTGGAGTGTACATTTGGGATTGGATTCGATTGTTGCAGTTGGATTCTCTAGGTTCCATTTGCATTCTACTCAGATTTTGTGGTTTATTGCCAACTTCCTTTGTTTCGATTTATCTATTCTCATGGTATGTACAAGATGCTCTCTCTCATTTATGATTGAAATGGATTTTCTTTATGTTTTGTGCATACATGTTGTGAGTCAGAACATTGGTATGATGGGGTTTTGCATTTGATGCCAAGGTTTCTAGTTTTCATTCCATACACTTTCATGATGATTCACGTTGCTATGCTTTTGCTTGTTGAATGCATGTGATTCTTTGGCATTTTGGGTTTGCTTGGGTTTTTAAGTTCCTACCAGTTTTAGTATTATACATTTTGAAGTTGTAGGTATTTCCCATTTTGTTCGAGTGCCTTTCCTAGGTGAGTTCTTTGAGCTCATATTTTGGCTTTATCCTGGGGTAGCTTGCCTGTATTGGCCATGTCGAACCTTTTGTAAACCCTTAAGAGCAAGCAGGTTGAGCCCAAGATTTTTTTGTGCGCTCATGGCGGAGGTTTAGGGTTTCGTACCTAGGGCCTAACCAGTCCCTCTCAGTTTGCTATGGGGTGGTTTTGGAATTCAAGGATGATTTGTAGGAGGTCTAGATCAAGTTGGTTTCAAGCTCTAGTTCCTCAAATTTGTGATCATTTGATCAATTTGAGTGAGGTTGAGAGAAAATGTAGGTGTTTGGGTTTTCAGAGTCTTCACGGAATTCCTTATATATTTGAATTCCCTGATTTCCCGTTTTCTCTTTGATTTTTGATATGTGCTTTGATCTAGATTTTTACTTGCCTCACAGATTTATGCTACCTTCAAATTTCCCCGGTTTTTCCCTTGCTTGGTCATTTTCCCGAAATGTGGCTTAAGTGGGAAAATTGCATTGACTTCACTGGCATCCGCGCCCTCAGGATTTTACCAAATGTTCTTGAATCCTTCATTTTCCCAGAATTCTTAAACTGCTGCAATTTTCAGGGATTCTGTCCGAGGCAGATTTTCCTAAGGTCTTGCTGAAACTAAAGAATCAAGAGATTGCATGAATGATTGCTTGGTTAATGTGCATTTGATGATTAATTTGACTTGTTTTAAGGTGTATCATGTGATTTCTTGGTTAAATTGATTGATCAAATGATGGATTAGATACTTGTATTCTCGTTTTGCTAGATTCTGCCTGGTTTGGATTTTCTCGGAATTCCTCTCTAGCCTAGATTCTGTGAGGGGGTTAAAAACCCAAACTTTGAGATATTTAATTTTATAAATCTTTTTGTTTATTTTTCTTGTTATGGATATTGTACTGAGGAATGAGTTTATCATTTGTGATGGATCTAGGTGAACTTTATGATATGATGGATCTTATTTTGGGTGTCTTTATTGTATGTAGGCAGAATCAGGTCAGGCAGTTTCTGGGAAGAGCAAGGTGTTGGTGTTTTTTCTTGTTAAACCAGGTTTGTCTCATAATCTACTTGTGGAATTGCCAATTCCAATCAACGGTAGCTCAGAGGACCTGGACCAACTGATGAGGATTTTAATAATAACCTCCTACACTTTGGGCTCTACAAGACCCAGGAGGCTGGTCCCTATAATGTATTTATGATCTCTGTAGTGAACTTATAAACAAATTATTAATAATTCACAAATAATCCCATAAATAACTCAACAAAATAGAATACTACTAGAGTGAATCGGCCTTTTCACCAGTAATATCAAGTACTTGGAGCATGAGATCGTTACAACATTATTTCGTAACTTATGATAGTCATTTTAATTGCAAGTTGGCGGCAAGCCCTAAGTAAAGACATATAGAAACAAAGTTTTATAATCTCATACAATTTAGATCAGTGCCATATACCATTGGGGAGTAAAGTTTACAAACATTCAGAAACTAACAATAGATTTAAATACATAACATATATGATCCCTAGAAATATTGCATTACAGCATTGTCAATCCCTATCCCAGCCCCATACTTCTTACCAAATCCCTCTACAAACATACCCATCTATGATTCCATCCAAGCATTTTAATTAATTCTTTGAATTAAAGCCAAAACAGAAAGCATACACACCAGAACAATGAGATCAACATCATAATCCTTGATTATTCTATTCAAAATTATGATATGTTTGCACATAGGAGAGACAAGAGCTTGAGATATAACATCATAGCTCAAATGCTAGTACTATTATGAACACCAAAATTTCATAAACATAAAACCCATTACAAGAGAACCCCAAACCTAAATTGCCTTAACATTCAAAAATGAAATTATTACAATTTTTTCTGCAACTGTACCTACACTCGACCTTCAAAAATATCTAACTTGCCAACCACTACATCTGGCCTTGAAATCATTCTTATAGAAAATGAAGGAGCAAACAAGCATTGGGCCAGAAGTTACACATGTCATCAATTAATAAGACCACAATGTGTCCACTCAAAACCATGATTAAAATTACCAAGTCCTGGAGCATCTTCCCATTGATTCTATCCATTACACAATAGCTATCGCATTTGTTACATCTCAAAATATGTGCCCAAAGCCATCATGGAATCCAAACCATAATTAGTTCACAATAACCACTGAGCTATTAATTGTCGGTAGCAGATACCGTTTCACTCCTCTTTAGTTAAGTATTTGTCCACCCAAATTTGATATTCTTCATCCGTGGGCCAATTAAAATTCACAACCTCTATCACCCTAGTATTATAAGGTGTGAATTTCACCGTAACCTGGTTAGCTTCTCTTTCAAATGACTCCAAGAACATTCTAGTATTAATTATTTTATCCATACTACTTACTAACAAGTCATGATCTGAGTCATCACAAATCAATTTGATTTGTGCACTGATGACTTCTTTTTCCCTTTCTTGCCATTTTTACAGTGTCTTTATGTTTCCTTGTGCATCTAATATATCAGGAAAAAAGGTATCATTCCAATCATCAAAATTTTTTACCAGTTCTCCAATTTTATTACTCAAGTCATCAGGTAAGGATTGGAATCCCTTCAATGATTTCACAAAACTTTGAGTAGGCTTTAACAATTGGGGCCTATTGTTTGCATCAAACCTGGAAGCCTTAAACATAATATTTAAATCAGTGGCACGAGGGATCCACTTCTCAACCAGGGACAAAACCACATCCCGATCCCTATTGATATTTTGCAATCTAGCCAAAAATGAAGAATATAAAGAATGAACAGATGGCAACCTAGAATCAACCTTCTCATTTAAATGCCTCAACACGGTGTCAACCACCTCATTCTGTTTAGCCATGACATCATTCTCACTCGCCTTTAGGGCAGCCTATGATTCAATGATCCTATTCATCATCTGCTTTTTGGTAGGATCTGCAGAATACTCAATTTCCTCTCCAACTGGCTCTGGTACAATGCTAGAAGCAGGTGCCTGAATTGGGGATCTAGGAGTAGAAATAATTGGGATAGTAGGGGGTAATGACCCTCAAGTAGTAGGTATCTCTCTAACAATAGGAGCATTGGAAGATTCTCCCACCTACCCTTATCTTAACCTATCTACTTCACACTGTAGCTCGATATTTCTTTGTTGCATTTTACTATATTCCCCAATTATTACATTATACTTTTCCATTAGGCTCTTCCTTTCAGCCTCTTCTCTTTCTGTTGTCCTTTGGGCCAATTTGGCCACATTTAGATTCAATCTTGTGGCTTCTATTGTTGAGGTTTCAGAATCTCTTTTGATAATGAGCCCACCTCTGAAATTTGGGCTAATATCTATCACATTTGGTTTTCTACCCTGAGGTGCCAGTGCCCATATGGCCAATGTCTCATACTCCTCACTAAAAGCAGAATCTTGTAGGGCTGCCTTTAATTCTTCTCACTACTCTGCATGGGATGCTTAGACTGCATAATAGCATTGAATGCCACAACATCAACAATTTCCCATTTAGGGAGGAGCAAGACACCTACTTGAGTCAAAAGTTTCCTTCCTTCCTCAGGAGTGATGTTTTTTAATTGCTCCATCAGTTCAACTTTTACTTCATTATCATTCTCCTGGTCTAGCCTATCAGGTCTTGACTCCCTCCTGTTCTTGCACTTGTCTTGATATTGCTCTAATTTCATTCTCCAAATCAACTCCAAGAACATCGGGGTTTTCACAAAAGGCATCATCATCCAGGAATGCATTGCAAGCCTCCATCCTAGCATCCTGTACATATTGCCCTTTTATATCCATGTCAGTGAGCACCAATTATGCTGATCTAGGAGGAGAGGGGATACCAACCTACATTTTTTGGTCAGTTATGACTATTTCATCCATCAAAACCTCTTGTGGTTCTTCAATTCTTCACCTCTTAGGGCTTGGCTTTGATGACAGCTCCATAGGATCATCTCTCGGTGGTGAATCCAAATCCACAATTTTTATCCCTCCAAGCCTCTTGATCCCATGACCCAACAGTGATAATGCTTTCATTATTTGCTTTTGTTTTTTATCTCCTCCCTCTATATCACTGCTATCATCTCTCCTCCTCCTATATAGAGGCCTATCCACTGATGGCTGGTAAGTTGGCCTTGTTTCCTTAGGCCTCACCTCTGACTCCTGAATCCCCAAGTCTAATTCTAAATTGGCTTTCTTGGTCCTCAGGATATTCATGATTTCCTTGAAATTTCTCATCAAAAAATCAATTCTTTTATGAAATGGAGTAAACTCCATCAATGGATCATACCTTGGATCAATTTTATGTACCATGGTTAACATTTTCTCATAAGCAATCCATTTTTCCTTATTCAATTCTTGCTATTTCAAATCAAATTCATTTCTAATTAAATCTTCAGGGAAGTCGAAAACATGAGTAAATTTTCCACCTTTAATCTTCTACCTAAATAAGGCAAAGAATCCTTCAGGGTCATGTTGTCTCCTGGATCCATTCTTCAAATTGTACTCATCAAAATATCAATCAAAATGAACCCATCTTCCCTTAGAAAATACAAAATCAGAGACAACAGTATAATTAGGGAACAATGTCCCTTTTCCTCTTCTTGTCAAATTATCTTCGTGAATGCAGCCTAATTGCCACATGACCTCTACAAATCCCATCCTTGATGGTACATTATATGGGAGAATATGAGGAGTTCCCTAGAAACCATAAACCATTAAAACAGTGCTTATAGGGTAAAGAATGATATCACCCCAATTGTGGCACACCTTCAAATTAGGTCTTTTTATTTTGGGTCGAAGGAAATCATGCAAATACTTAGGAATCCTTGCAACATTCACCATTAGCTTATCCCTAAGCCTAGAGGCAAAACAGTTATCAAATTGCACAAAACTGGTACCTCCCTTGTTATAGGACAGGTCTGCACTCCAAGCCTACACCGGTAATTTCTCTCCATTCACCTCTCGCTTTAGCTCCATTTTATCTGAGAAAAAGTCAACATTCTCATACAAAAACATGTAAATTAGTAAGGAGTGCCAGAAGAAGGAAGTACCGGAATCTCCATTATGGAAATTCAGCAAACCCTCATGTATCCTTTCAGCAAGGAAAGAAGCATAGTCATAAACTACAGAAAAATTAGGATGTTGAATCTGAGCCCCCATAAACATATAGGCGATGGGCATCATAGTATTAGGATTGAAACCAAAAATTTGCAAAGTGAATAAAATGTTGCCAAGAAATGATCAGCAAAACAACTCAACTTGAAAGGCTCCTGGTCTGTTGGGCTGATATGAATTGTTGAATTGCCTGGCCTAGAAAGATGAGGGGGAAGCAACCTTGATCTAAAAATAGGTTGAGACCTGGCATATTCTTGCTTCATCTCCTCAAAGTCAATTCAAACCAAAAATGAGCTATACTCACTTAAATCAAAAACCTGATGAATTGTATTAGCATTCACATTCAGTAGAACACAACCATCATTATCCCTGATAATCTATGTGACAGGGTCATATCATGCAGCTACTGCCCTAAGTAGTTCAACATCCAGAAACACATTCGATACCACAAGCTTTCCCATGTCATATCTCCAGCTATTTGAAAAAGGATGAGACACATTTTGTTGCCCATACCATCTCCTAAACATTTCCAAACCCGTCATAGGCACTTTGGCATCTGCAATATTATAATTCTTACATCTGAATCCCTCACCTAGGGTCGTCCCATTCATTAAGACCAAACCTTTCTTCTTGTCATTTGTTGACAAAGGGAATTGGTCAAGGAAATCATCATATAGATTCCTATGTATATAATCAATATGGCCAGAATGCTGCTTCGGTGGTGCCATTTTAACAACTAGGGCTTTCTTTAAAATCAAATTTGTAAATGAACTAGGGTTACCCATAACAAAATTATAGCAGAACCTTTCAGTTTTCCCCAATTCAAAATAAAAGGGAACCCCAGAACTATAATCAAGAGAATCACTATTAACACAATGCAACCCTTTATAAGAATCACATTCAAATAGAGACACTAGTAAGGAAAGCAACTCACGGAATTCCTACCTCAGTGAAAAAATTCAAACCCTTGCTGAAATCGCTTTGAAAAATTCTATCTTTGGCTCTGGATCGCTTTGCAAAGACTTGAATGTCTTTATGGCAATGAGAGTATGAAATTAAGTACTCAGAAATGATGAAAATGGCTAAGTAGACATCTCATCTGCCATTAAAGCTTACTTGCGTGCCACGCCAATGACTTCAATCACATTCGATGCAAGTTTAAATCCCTATCATCGGTTTCTTGTTTCTGTCAGAACATCAAACAACTATCTTCAAAATTCTGACAACATTTCCATGTCACTATCAAGGGCCCACCATAAAATGCAGCACCAAAAGAATACACATGGCACTCGCCCATGATATCACGATCACTAAACCCCACTTGGTTTAGGATTATGTGATAGCGGGCAGCTATTGATCTCCACCATCTGCGATCACAACATAAAAAATAGGAGGTAGTACCAACATCTATCCATCGAGTAGCTTTTCCATCAAGATTAAGACATCGTTGTTCATTATAAGCATGTGCATTTCTCATGTGGTTGAGTAACCTGCTTAATAACGCTCTAAAGTTTGATTCATAAATTAAGCACTTTATTTATTCCCTTCAGCACTGGCAACTTAAGACACGTGGCACCCGCACACGCTATCGCGATCGCCAAACATCAAGCGGTGATGTTGTCGCGGGATGGCAGGCAACGGTCAAGATCAACCTCAAGAAGATCGACGGTCGGTAAAATAACCCCTGCAAAACATTAAGATACTTAGAAGAAGATAAGGGGCAAGGGACACCACCTAGGGCAACGATAGTGGATGACTCAAGGTTTTTTTTAAAAGACAAAGCATGGATCGACCTAGACCTAGGTAAAAAAAAGGGGTAGGGCGAATTTTTTTTCATTTTATATTCAAAAGGGGCCCTACCTAGACGATTTAATGGGACATAAGTTGTTCATAAAACCTTCTCCAAAAAGGTAACGATAAAAAAGACCCAACCCAACAATAGAACACCAAGGTTTCATGTAAGCAAGGCATAACTCTAACCCCAAGTACCCTCTGAATAACAAGACAAACTAGTAGTAAGGGAAAACCAAGGATCTAAAATTGAGGCTCCATCAGTGGCTCCAGTTGGGGATGTTCATTCCACTAGAATGAAGTGAGAATAACAGAATCTCAGGTAGAGCAAACCAGTTGCAGAGATGACCAAAAGGATTATTCAGAAAAAACAATCCCCACAAAAACCAAAACCAACAACAAAACTATGTACCAACCTAAACCTACCATTCATGGAAAATAGTACCTCAACTAAAGTACAACTTCAAGAATTTTCCATGAACTGACAATTCAAGAATATCACCCATCATTTCTTGGAGAAAGTATGAATCCTCCCCCCATTTATCATTTATCAAGAATGGACCTAGCCAAATTGCATCAAATTTACAATGTTTCCCCTTGTCTTCCAACCTGGTATTCCACATCAAGACCATATCTCCACTCTAGAAATTTCTTGCAATTGTCCTCTTGTCATACAAATTTTTTCCCTACAACTGTAATTTGGCATTTCTTATTTGAACTTCCCTTCTGGTTTCATCTAGCTCTATGAGGGCTTCCACTCTCAGTTGCATCTCATCTTCTATCTCATTATCATACACCTAGGAAAGTCTATACATTTCCATGAGGTTATTCTGAGGCAACCTTGCATTTATCCCATATACTAAATGAAATGGGGCACGTCCTATTGCTTTCTTCACAGTCACCCTGTCTGCCCAGATTGCTAATTTTAGTTTAGAATCCCATGCCTTCTTATTTTGATCTAGGATCCTCTTGATAATCTTCATCAAGCTTTTATTGCTTGATTCTGCTTGTCCATTTCCTTGTGGGTGGTAAGGTGATGAATAAGAAATTTGGATGCCATATTTTTCACAAAATTCCATGTATTCCTCAGATCTAAAACACATTGCATTATCTGATACAATCCTTTCAGGACACCCAAATTTGGTCACTATATTATTCATTAAGAAGTCAATTACCACCTTACTAGTTGCTTTCTTTGTTGGAATTTCTTCCACCCACTTAGTAAAGTAATCAGTGGCCACCAATATCCATGAATGACCCCCACTTGATTTGCAAGCTATCTCCCCTATAAAGTCAATACCCCATTGCTGAAATGGAGATTGAACTGCAACCGGTTTTAAAGGTAAATTACTAGAAAAATTGAACTTACTAGAGAAATGCTGACAGACATCACATTTCTTCACTAACTGATATGTATCCCTAAAAATGGTTGGCCACCAAAATCCAATTCTCATTATTTTGTGTGCAGTATTTTTGGCCATATAATTCCCTCCACAGACTCCACTATGTATTTCATTCAAAAGTTCCATAGCTTGATCCTGATCTACACATTTTAGCATGACACCTTCTCCATTTCTCCACTAGATTTTTTCTATTATGATAACATACTTGATCACATGTAACTTCAATGTCCTTTTTTCATTTTCACTCAACTCATTAGGACATTTCATCTTTCACAAATAATAAATCACACCCTTATACCAGTCAGAGTGATCCATATCACATATGTGTGATCTCTCCTCTTCTTCAAGAAAATTTATCTAATTAGCTTCTAGATTACTTTGGGTCATAAGCTTGGCCAATCCCTGTCCCCTCACTAACTTGGTAATCTGAATTTCAATGTTGAATTCTTGGATCCTATTGATCCATCTACACCTCCTTCCTGACACTTCTTGTTGCATAAAAATGTCTTTTACAGCAGCATTGGGCACATAGGCGATTATAGTAGCTCCCATCAAATAGGTCCTAAAAACTTTGATTGCTTTTACTAGTGCATATGCTTTTTTTTCATTTATGTCATACTTGAGTTTTTCCACCTGCAGGGATTTGCTGAAAAAGGATATAGGTTGCTCAAAACCTTCAGTATTCTTTTGTAATAACACAACTGCAATAGTGTGGAAGGAAGTGAATGAGAAAATCTGCAAAGGTTTGGAAAAATTAGGGGTTTTCAACATAGGTGCTTCTTTGATAGCTTGTTTAATAGCATTGAAAGCTTGGTATGATGCTTCTTCCCACTCAACTTTGGCCCCTTTTTTAAGCATCTTAGAAATAGGGTGAATTATTTCAGCAGAGTTTGTAACAAATCTTCTTAGGAAATTGATTTGCCTAAAAAAGGATTGGATTCCCTTAACACTTCGGGGTTGCAAGACCTTTTCTATTGCATCTATCCTCTCTAGATCAATTTTAACCCCATCCTTAGAAATAATATGCCCCAACAACTTTCCCTCCCTCACTCCAAAAGTACACTTCTTGGGATTTAAGGAAATACCATATTCCAATGCCCTAATAAATATTTTCTCAAGATGTTCACAATGATCATCCTCTTTCTTGTAATATGTTGTTAAGTCATCCTGATAAATCACCAAGAACAAATTGATGAAATCTGAGAATGCCACATTCATAGCTCTCTGGAAAGTAGCTCATGCATTTGTTAAGCCAAAAGGCATTCTTACATACACATAAGTCCCCCAAGGTGTAGTGAAAGTTGTCTTAAATTATTCAAATTCCTTAACCATAACTTGATTATAGCCAGAAAACCCATCCCTCATGGACATTAATTCATGACCTATTACTCTTTGCAACATAGCCTCCATATTCGGCAATGGATAATTGTCCTTTAGTGAAGACACATTCAAATTTCTGAAATCCACACATAATCTAGTGTCTCCATTCTTCTTCCTCACGGGTACCAAATTAGATACCCAAGATGAATGTCTAATTGGTTTGATGATTCCTACATCTCTTAACTTAGTGAGTTCTTCTTGCATTTTTGGAGCCAAGGTGGGATTAATAGGTCTTTTCTTTTTCCTAAAAGGTTTAGCACCACTACTCAAAGGAATCTCATGTTGAAACAAATCTTGCTTATAAGCCTTAAGATCATCGTAAGACCAAGCAAACACATGTTTGAATTTTTTCAACAAGTCAATCAAAATTTGTCTCACCCTTGGTGACAACTTCTTTCCAATATACACTTTCTTTGGTGATGCATCAGTTCCTAGGTTCACTTCCTCCAAGTCATTAGGATGGGGTGCAACACGATTAGCCTTAACCTAATCCTGGTTATCAAACACTCTTTCAAGGACAACTAAACCCTTAGGAATTGTGTTAGTTTTTAATAGAATAACTTAATTTCCAAACATAGTATCCCTACCATCAATGTTTTCAACAAAGGCTCCAAAATCTATTTCTTGAGTTTCATACTCATCCACACAATTTAAAAATCTGAATATATCATCATCACTGTCAAAAACTTGCTAGTTCTTAATATTATCAGGAATAGATGGTCTAGTTTGCACTTCAACTTGTGAAATTCTAGCATAAGTCATGTCATCTGGCCTCAATGCAATATTTTTTAACAAATTTGCTACCTTATTGTGACCTCTTTCCATCCAATTTATCCCAAAAGCATCAAAACTCTCCAATTCATCCCACATAGCATTTCTATACTATCTCAGCTATTTATTCTTTGACATATATAGGGACTTGACTTGGGAGATCACAAGCTCTGAATCTCCAATCACTTTGAGCTTCTTGATCACATGTTTTTGAGCCAATATTAATCCTAACAACAATGCTTCATATTTGGCTATATTGTTAGTGCATTCAAATAGCAGGGTAAAAGAGAATTTGAAAGTTTTACCACTTGGTGACCTCAAAAACACACCTGCACTAGATCCTTCCTTGGAATTTGCACCATCAAAAAACATAGTCCACAAATCATCATATTCTGAAAGACTTTCAACTTCTGTGTCAATTTGTGTAGCAAGCTTATCACAATTACTAGGGGGTTCCTTAGCCCTGAACTCATTTATGCCACAGTCAGTAAAACATGCCAAATCCTCAATCAGGCTATGTTCAATCATATGAGGAAACTTTGATTCTCTTTCAATCTTGACATATTTTCCATCAAAGCAAAAGGTAGCAAATGACAAATCACATTGCATGTTGCCTCCCATTAAGGCACTCCATTTTCTTGACAATAGCATTCCAAAATGAGGGGGAATGTCTGCAACTAAAACAGTCATGGCTAGAACCCTATCAGGATACTGGGTAATCACATAAGGGAGAGCTTTAATGGTCCCAATAATAGGCACCTCTCTTGAATCCAATGCATAACATTTACCCTAAGTGGTATCAACTATCAATCCCATTGCTTCCATAATCTTCACTAGCATAACATTATTTGATGCTCCTAAGTCTATCAAGCAATTTCTCAAAGTTTTCCCATTGATATTAACACTTAAGAAAAAGGGCATGATATTCTCCGAACACATATTCATAGAATTCCCTAAGTACATCGAGGGAATTTGAGTTACAATTCCCTCTAGCTCTTTCACTTCTATTTCTTCCTTTTCCCTAGTTTCTTTACAATTTCCTTGTTCCAATTTATCATTAGGAATTCCAGTGATCAAGTCTATTATCTTTTCTCTATGCTCATCTATTCTCATCATCTCAAGCCATGGTATAGTAACCTTAACTTGAGATAATACTTGAAATATATCCACAGGTGTATATTTGGGAAAGTTAGGAATCATGCCATCATTAGCCTCGTTCCTCTCCCTTGTTGTTTTCCTTCAAGTTTCTTTTGCTTTCCCTCTGGATATACTTCAACAGACTTGGCAATCACTTGGGTTTTTACCAATAGAGGATTAGCATCTTCATTGGGCCTTTGGATTTCAGTCTTCTTTGCCCATATCTTGTCATTTTTGACATCCTTGATTTTGATAGTATCATTTTTGATATCTTCTTTGATATCCTTGCTTTTACCTTTTTGTTCCTTAATGAAAAGACTAGCAGGCTTGCCCTGCTCACCACTCATAGTCCTATTTATTAACTGTAATGTACTTCTCATTTGAACAACCATATCTTCAGTTAACTAGGCAATTTCATCTTCTAATGGTCTTCGTAAGGATACTGGATCCTCAGCCTATTCCATATTGCAAGAATGGTGGTCAAACTCACCTTCTTCATCAAAAAAAACCTGTTGATGGTATAATTCACTCTTTTGTTGTTGACAGTTCACATCAACCTCTTACAATTCCTCATCAGAAGAAAATTCAATCTCATCAATATATGACTGGGCCATGCAACAATCTACATCATTTTGCTCGAAATCAAGAGTATGCTGATGAACATTCTCTTCCTTTCCTTCTGTAGCAACTAGCTGGACAACACCACAAAAATTCTGATCATGTGGGTGTTCACATACCACACACCATGGTCTATCTTGTGCCAGATTTACAGAATGCTTATGCAAACGATCTAGTATCTGTTGATCAATTTTAGGATTCTAGATAGGTAATATTGGTTTCCCGTCCTTCCAATTTGTATTGTAGGGATAATTTTGCAATCTAGGAGGTTTATCATTTCTATTATATTGCTGCTTGTCACCTCCAAGACCCTTTTCCTATTTAGCAATAGTATATTTGATATCCTTCAAAGCGCTAAGGACCTTATCCCATTTCTCATCATCTTTAATGCCTACAGTGGAGGCTTTCTCAATTCTATCTCTAGGATTCTTCAAAAGAGTATGCTCTTCCCTCCTACCACATTTACCAAAGGCTCTTCTATTACTTTCAATATTAATAGCTGCTCTAAAAGCATCCCTCATGGTTCGAGGATCCTTATCTCAGAGAAGATATGCCATTTTAGCATCAAAATCATTGAAATAAGTAGTCAAGCAAACATTTTCATCAAGCCTCATTACTTGAAACAATTTATACATTGCCTTTTGGAATCTAAGGTTGAATTATGTTGCTGGCTCATTAGCCGATCTTTTTATAGTATTCAACTCATTTAACCAAAAACTAGCATTTGTTTTGTCACCATACTATTCTTTAAAGCATTTTTCAAACTCCTCCCATGAACCAATACTGGCATTTGGTAGACCCATGTACCAATCCCTTGCATCTTCTATCAAGGATTGGACAAACAATTTCATGACTACATCTTCATGTTCTACCTCATAATCATTTAACATATCCATGAAACCTTTCAAATGCTCTTCAACTGAAAAGGCATTATTCCCAACAAATTTGTTCATCTTTTCCCTTAAATCATTAGGAATAGGCTTTGGGTACCCTAGAATACCATCAAAGAACAATTGTCTATATCTTTCCAATTGTATAGGCCTCCTTTGCAATGATCCATCAATTTTCTGAGCTTTAGAACCATCTTGATGTGAATTAATTAGCTTGGTGGCCTGAATCCTTGGGCCAGAACTACTTGTGATATTCTCCTGACTAGGTTTAGGATCAATTTTCAAAATCTCTTGATGACCTGATGAAGTTGTGGCTTGTGCTAGCCCATCAAAAATTTTCATTCTTAGGAAACTTATTTTCCTTCTTTTTTCTACATTTGTAGCCTCAATTTCAGTCCTCTCTAATTCTTCGGCTAAGGCTTCCCCTTCCCTTCTAACCTTTTCTAAGGTAGTTTCTATGTGTGATAATACATGTGGGAGGGGATCTTTTTTAGGCTGGTGGGAAACCATCCTTTCAATTATTTTGATTCCTTCAGCCTTCTATTTTGCCTTGTCCACAATAGGTTTAGGATTTGAATTATCTGATTGTGACTTAATAGGGTTCAAGGGTGTTGGGTTTGTAGGCTTAGGTTGAGCTTTAGATTGACCTTCAAGACCCTCTTTAGACATTGGATTAACTCCTTTATGAACAATTTGTTTTACAACAGGACCCTCCTCTTCTAGGTCCGGTCCACCTTGGTTTAGGAGTTTCATTTTTCACCAATTGTCTCATCAATCTATCCCTTTCAATGATGGCATTCACCAATTTTGTTTCCTTTTTTTTATCTTTCTTTATCCTAAGCTCTACCTACTTTTTGATTTCTCTTTTTAAAGAATTAATATCCCCAAAAACATCTTCAGGGTTAGGCAAAGTTATGTCAGAACTTGATGTCTCACTCAAATCTATCAGATTTGTGTCTTCCTATCTAAATAATAAAGGTGTCCCATCATCTTCAGTGAGAGGAGGAGGCACATCACTGGTGCATTCTCTATGATGGATTTGACTTCTACTCCTACTTCTTCTCTCAGTATATTGGACACTAACGGGTCCTTTCTTATGACATGTTACATCCTCTTGGACTAGTGTATTAAACAATGTATCAAAAAATCCACAACTATCTGATTCAGAATGTCTAGATACATGCTCAAAAGTTTCAGGGATAGGATGTAATGGCTTACTTGCACCTTGAAGTACAGGATTTTGGGATGCGGGAGTAGCATTGCTATTCTATGATTTCTTCTTTATCCAATCTTTCTTCTTTGTTTTAGGAAGTTCACCTTCCAATCTGGATTCCGAATGATTCTTCATGAATGACCTGGTATTTTTCATTCCTCTATGCGTGTCCAAAGATCTTTCAACTTATATAAAACTTCAAATAAAGTGCACACTAGTGCAGAGACTGTCAGAGTCACCACCCAATTATCTTGGGAATATTCACTATTCAAAACACATGATAATACTTTAAAAGATCCTCATGACTTATCGTAATGACATTGCACAAGACACTTTGCACGAGGTATATGCAATTCTTGAATTAAAAAACTTGATCTGGATAAAAGAAACACAATGCCAAGGGCTCAACCATCAAATCTCAGAGATACTATGATGGAATCTATGCAAAATGGATAACCGACCCACTGACAAGAAGCATTTCCAGCTAGTTCCCCAACAGAGTCGCCATTTTGTTGGTGTTTTTTCTTGTTAAACAAGGTTTGTCTCCTAATCTATCTATGGAATTTCCAATTCCGATCAAGGGTAGCTTAGAGGACCTGGACCAACTGACGAGGATTTTAATAATAACCTCCTACACTTTGGGCTCTGCAAGACCCAGGAGGCTGATCCCTATAATGTATTTATGATCTCTGCACCGAACTCATTAACAAATTATTAATAATTCACATATAATCCCATAAATAACTCAACAAAACATAATACTACTAGAGTGAATCGACCCTTCACCAATAATATCAAGTACTTGGAGCATGAGATGGTTACAACATTATTTCATAACTTATGATAGTCGTTTTAATTGCAAGTTGGTGGCAAGCCCTAAGTAAAGACATATACAAACAGAGTTTTATAATCTCATACAATTTAGATCAATGCCATATACCATTGGGGAGTCAAGTTTACAAACATTCATAAACTAACAATAGATTTAAATACATAACATATATGATCCCTAGAAATATTACATTACAACATTGTCAATCCATATCCCAGCCCCATACTTCTTACCAAATCCCACTACAAACATACCCATCTATGATTCCATCCAAGACTTTTAATTAATTCTTTGAATTAAAGCCAAAACGAAAAGCATACACATTAGAACAATGAGATGAACATCATAATCCTTGATTATTCTATTCAAAATTATGATTTGTCTATACACAGGAGAGACAAGAGCTTGAGATATAACATCATAGCTCAAATGCTAGTACTATTATGAACACCAAAATTTCAGAAACATAAAACCCATTACAAGAGAAACCCAAACCTAAATTGCCTTAACTTTCAAAAACGAAATTCTTACAATTTGTTCTACAACTATACCTAGACTCGACCTTCAAAAATATCTGACTTGCCAACCACTACTTCTGGCCTTGAAATCCTTCTTATAGAAAATGAAGGAGCAAACAAGCATCAGGCCAGAAGTTACACATGTCATCAATTAATAAGACCACAATGTGCCCACTCGAAACCATGATTAAAATTACAAAGTCTTGGAGCATCTTCCCATTGATTCTATCCATTACACAATAGCTGTCGTGTTTGTTACATCTCAAAATCTGCGCCCAAAGCCATCATGGAATCCAAACCATAATTAGTTGCACCGTAACTACTGAGCTATTAATTGTTTGTAGTAGATATCGTTTCACTCCTCTTCTGTTAAGTATTTGTCCAACCAAATTTGATATTCTTCATCTGTGGGCCAATTAAAATTCACCATCTCTATCACCCTAGTATTATAAGTTGTGAATTTCATTGCAACGTGGTTGGCTTCTCTTTCAAATGACTCCAAGAACATGCTAGTATTAATTATTTTATCCATACTGCTTACTAACAAGTCATGATCTAAGTGCACTGATGATCTCTTCTACCCTTTCTTGCCATTGTTGCAATGTCTTAATGTTTCCTTGTGCATCTAATATATCAGGAAAAAAGTTATCATTCCAATCATCAAAACTTTTTACCAGTTCTCCAATTTTCTTACTCAAGTCATCAGGTAAGGCCTGGAATCCCTTCAATGATTTCACAAAACTTTGAGTAGGCTTTAATAACTGGGGCCTATTATCTGCATCAAACCTGGAAGCCTTAAACATAATATCTAAATCAGTGGCACGAGGGACCACTTCTCAACCAAGGGTAAAACCACATCAAGATCCCTGTTGATATTTTGCAATCTAGCCAAAAATAAAGAATATAAAGAATGAATAGATGGCAGCCTAGAATCAATCTTCTCATTTAAATTCCTCAACATGGTGTCAACCACCTCATTGTGTTTAGCCATGGCATCATTCTCACTCACCTTTAGGGCAGCCTGCAATTCAGTTATCCTATTCATCATCTGCGTTTTGGTAGGATCTACAGAATACTCCATTTCCTCTTCAACTGGCTCTAGTACAATGCTAGGTGTAGGTGCCTGAATTGGGGATCTATGAGTAGAAATAATTAGGATAGTAGGGGGTAGTGACCCTGAAGTAGTAGGTAGCTCTCTGACAATAGGAGCATTGGAAGATTCTCCAACCTGCCCATATCTTAACCTATCTGCTTTAGACTGTAGCTCGACATTTCTTTGTTGCATTTTACTATATTCCCCAATTATTGCATTATACTTTTCCATCAGGCTCTTCCTTTTAGCCTCTTCTATTTTTGTTGTCCTTCGGGCCAACTTGGCCACATTCAGTGTCAAGCTTGTGGCTTTTGTTGCTGAGGTTTCAAAAGCTCTTTTGATAATGAGCCCACCTCTTAAATTTGTGCTAATGTTTGTCACATTTGATTTTCTGCCCTGAGGTGCCAGTGCCCATATGGCCAATGTCTCATACTCCTCACTAAAAGCATAATCTTGTAGGGCTGCCTTGACTTCTTCTTCACTACTCTGCATAGGATGCTTGGACTGCATAATAGAATTGAATGCCACAACATCAACAATGTCCCATTTAGGGAGGAGTAAGACACCTGCTTGAGTCACAAGTTTCTTTCCTTGCTCGGGAGTGATGTTTTTGAATTGCTCCATCAATTCATCTTTTACTTCATCATCATTCTCCTGGTCTAACCTATTAGGTCTTGACTCCCTCCTATTCTTGCACTTGTCTTGATATTCCTCTAATTTCATTCTCCAAATCAACTGCAAGGACATCGAGGTTTTCACAAAGGCATCATCATCTAGGAATGCCTTGCAAGCCTCCATCCTGGCATCTTGTACATATTGCCCTTCTATATCCATGTCAGTGAGCACCAATTGTGCTGATCTAGGAGGAGAGGGGATACCAGCCTACATTTCTTGGTCAGTTATGACTATTTCATCCATCAGAACCTCTTGTGGTTCTTCAATCCTTTGCCTCTTAGGGCTTGGCTCTGATGACAGCTCCACAAGATCATCCCTCGGGTGGTGAATCCAAATCCATAATTTTTATCCCTCCAGGCCTCTTGACCCCATGACTCGGCAGTGATAATGCTTTCATTATTTGATTTCCCTTTTTAGCTCTTGCCTCTATATCACTGCTATCATCTCTCCTCCTCCTTTATAGAGGCCTATCCACTAATGGTTGGTAAGTTGGCCTTGTTTCCTCATGCCTCACCTCTGACTCCTGAATCCCCAAGTCTAATTCTAAATTTTCTTTCTTGGTCCTCAGGATATTCATGATTTCCTTGAAATTGCTCATCAGAAAATCAATTCTTTTATGAAATGGAGTAAACTCCATCAATGGATCATGCCTTGGATCTAGTTTATGTACCATGGCCAACATTTTCTCATAAGCAATCCATTTTTCCTTATTCAATTCTTGCTGGTTCAAATCAAATTCATTTCTAATTAAATCCTCAGGGAAGTTTAAAACATGAGTAAATTTTCCACCTTTAATCTTCTGCCTAAATAAGGCAAAGAATCCCTTAGGGTCATGTTGTCTCCTGGATCCATTCTTCAAATGGTACTCATCAAAATATCAGTCAAAATGAACCCATCCTCCCTTAGAAAATAAAAAATCAGAGACAATAGTATAATCAAGGAACAAAGTCCCTTTTCCTCTTCTTGTCAAATTCTCTTCATGAATACAGCCTAATTGCCACATGACCTCTGCAAATCCCATCCTTGATGGTACATTATATGGGAGAATATGAGGAGCTCCCTGGAAACCATAAACCCTTAAAATATTGATTACAAGGTAAAGAATGATATCACCCCAATTGTGGCACACCTTCAAATCAGGTCTCCTTATTTTGGGTCGGAGGAAATCATGCAAATCCTTATGAATCCTTGGCACATTCACCATCAGTTTAGCCCTAAGCCTGGAGGCAAAACAATTATCAAATTGCACAAAACTGGCACCTCCCTTGTTACAGGATAGGTCTGCACTCCAAGCCTGCACCGGTAGTTTCTCTCCATTCACCTCTCACTTTAGTTCCATTTTCTCTGAGAAGAATTTAGCTTTCTCATACAAAAACATGTGCATTAGTAAGGAGTACCAGAAGAAGGGAGTACCAGAATCTCCATTTTGCAAATTCAGCAAACCCTCATGTATCATTTCAGCAAGGCAAGAAGCATACTCATAAACTATAGAAAAATTAGGATGTTGAATCTGAGCCCCCATAAACATATAGGAAATGGGCATCACAGTATTAGGATTGAAACCTAAAATTTGGCAAAGTGAATAAAATATTGCCAAGAAATGATCAGCAAAATAGCTCAACCTGAAAGGCTCCCGGTCAGTTGGGCTGATGTGAATTGTTGAGTTGCCCGCCCTGGCAAGATGAGGGGGAAACAACCTTGATCTAAAAAGAGTTTGAGACCTGGCATATTCTTGCTTCATCTTCTCAAAGTCAATTTGAACCAAAAATGAGCTATACTCACTTAAATAAAAAACCTAACGAATTGTATCAACATTCACATTCAGTAGAACACCGCCATCATTATCCCTGATAATATGTGTGAGAGGGTCATATCGTGCAACTAATACCCTAAGTAGGTCAACATCCAGAAACACATTTGGTACCACAAGCTTTCCCATGTCATATGTCCAACTATTTGAAAAAGGATGAGACACATTTTGTTGCCCATACCATCTCCTAAACATTTCCAAACCCATCATAGGCACTCTGGCATCTATAATATTATAATTCTTACATCTCAATCCCTCACCTAGGGCCATCCCATTCATTAGGACCAAACCTTTCTTCCTATCATTTGTTGACAATGGGAATTGGTCAAGGAAATCATCATATAGATTCTTGTGTATATAATCAATACGGCTAGAATGTTGCTTAGGTGGTGCCATTTTAACAACTAGGGCTTCTTTAAAATCAATTTTGTAAATGAACTAGCACTACCTAGAACGAAATTATAGAAGAACCTTGCAATTTTCCCCAATTCAAAAGAAAAGGTAACCCCGGAATTGTAATCAAGAGAATCACTAATAACACAATGCAACCCTTCACAAGAATCACATTCAAATAGAGACAGTGGTAAGGAAAGCAACTCACGGAATTCACGCCTTCAGAAAAAATTCAAACCCTTGCTGAAATCGCTTTGAAAAATTCTATCTCTGGCTCTGGATCACTTCGCAAACACTTGAATGTCTTTATGGCAATGAGAGTATGAAATTAAGTACTCAAAAATGATGAAAATGGCTAAGTAGACATCTCATCCGCCATTAAAGCTTATTTTTGTGCTGCACCAATGGCTTCAATCACATTCGATGCAATTTTAGATCCCTGTCATCAATTTCTTGTTTATGTCAGAACATCGAATGGCTATCTTCAAAAGTTTGACAACATTTCCATGTCACTATCAAGGGCCCACCATAAAACACAGTGCCAAAAGAATACACGTGGCACTCACCCGCGATATTGCTATCTCTAAACCCCTCTTGGTTTAGGATCACACGATAGCAGGCAACTGTTGATCTCCAACATCTGTGATCACAACATACAAAATAGGAGGTAGCACCAACATCTATCTATCAAGTAGCTTTTCCATCAAGATTAAGACATTGACATTGATTATAAGCACGTGCATTTCTCATGTGGTTGAGTAACCTGCTTAATAATGCTCTAAAGTTTGATGCATAAATTAAGCACTTTATTTATTTCCTTCAGCACTGGCAACTTAAGACACGTGGCACCCACCCACGATATCGCGATCGCCAAACAACAAGCGGTGACGTCGTTGCGGGATGGCGGGCAACGGTCAAGATCAACCTCAAGAAGATCGACGATCGGTAAAATAACCCTTGTAAAACATTAAGATACTTAGAAGAAGATAAGGGGAAAGGGACACCACCTAGGGCAACGAAAGTCGATGACTCAAGGTTGTTTTTAAAAGACAAAGCATGGATCGACCTGGACTTAGGTAAATAAAAGGGGTAGGGTGAATTTTTTTTCATTTTATATTCAAAAGGGGCCCTGCCTAGATGATTTAATGGGACATAAGTTGTTCATAAAACCTTCTCCAAAAAGGTAACAATGAAAAAGACCCAACCCAAAAATAGAACACCAAGGTTTCATGGAAGTAAGGCAGAACTCTAACCCCAAGTACCCTCTGAATAACAAGACAAACCATTAGTAAGGGAAAACCAAGGATCTAAAATTGAGGCTCCATCACAAGGGAAAAGTGATGGATCTAAGTGCTGAAGGTTCAGCTATCTCCGAGGTAGAGAGAGTTAAGATGGATATCAAGAGTAGAATCCCAAATAGCAAGCTAACTTCCATCTGGTCTGGGATCACTGATACAAATGTGTGAATGTGGGACTATGAAGAGTTCAATGTAGGGATGGCAGCATAGAATCTCCCTTTGTTTTCCAAAAGGCTATTGGAGTCTGTGTTGGCACATGTGGCTGGATTTCCTTCTATAGTCGAATGTTATGAATTGGTGCTTGAGTGTGCTAGGCACTATGAAAAAGCTACACAAAGAATAGTTGGTCCTTAGGGAAGAATTATGGAAAACTTTGACCCTGTATCTATAGCTCGGACCTTTGACATGCCTGATCGATCACATGTTGTGGCCTTCAACATGGATTTAGTAAAGAAACATTATGAGAATAATATTGTCAAGTCCCAATAGGTATTAAATTCTTGGTTGGAGAAACCCAAGTCTCACTTCTCCAATTGTCCAAGTAGTTGTTCAGACTCAAGTTCAGGAGGGAGTACTATGATGCAATCAAACTCCTTATCAGAGTAGTAGGATTGAAAAGTACAAGAGTTTTTGAGAGTTGTATGTTGAATGTCATTACACAGATGGAGCAAGGTGTATATTACCACTGTACAGACATTATAAGTGCAATGATACATGAGAAGATGTGCAATGGCTTGTAGACAAAGACCTTCAAAATGACCTCCTATTTGGTATATGCACTTGCAAGGTTTCACCCAAACAAGGGACTGAGCACTAGAGGTGTGTTTGGCCAAGATGTAATTTATGAAGTGTATCCACAACTACACTTGGGTGGTGGAAGCTATAGGAGGGTGAATGATGCATTCACCATGTACATCACTAGGTTGTTGTAGGGTGTTGAGCATGTCTGGATTTCAGACAAGGCCAAGGAATTAATCAAAAGGCTTGGAGCTTAGTTCATTCAATTCCCCACCTTTTCTTATATTAGGATTGATGGTTGTCAAAGGGCTCCATACAAAATTCCAAGATACCCTACAGACCATGTTATACTACTGGAGGTCACAAGATAGATTTGTGACTTTGATGTTATTGTAAAGGGAGAGAAGCACAAGACTGGATTTGGTAATGAATTCCCTCTGAAGATAGGAACTAGTGAGGTATGCCCTTATATCCAGTCAACCCACGCTTCCAAAGAAGAAATGAGCTCTCTTGGTCTCTCTTTCCATTCCAAAAGAGCTAGGTTTCATATAACTGGTGAAGCACATAAGAAGGATAGTAGGGAGTATAGCCACAAAGATGGCATAGAAGACTATTGGTCTAACATTAATGATGAATTTGAAGCCAGAAAGAAGAAGTTCTCTAGGCTTCCAGTGAGCTTACTGCGGTTGCACAACATCAAGGTTGTTCTTGATCAGGTTGAGGAGGATGGAAATCTCATCCAAGGTCATATATTTGAGGCTATGAAGGACAAGCCATTTGTGGAAGTTGATTGGTTGGAGGAGGAGAAAAAAAAATAGAAAACATCATGGCTCCAGTCATCAAGTACATCAAGATATGTATCAAGAACATGATGTTAGAGTTGGAAAGTGAAGGTGTTCCCTGCACCTATGACTTAATCGGAGACTTGGAGTCTCACTCTGCTTATGAGGAATCACATGAACATGATCCCAAATGTAAGACCAAGGTAGGCTCTCCTTTCAATATCAAGATCATGGATGTTCAAGCAAGGGAAGCATGGAAATAGAGAAAGCCCATAGCCAAGAAGAGGAGTCATGTTTCAAAGAAGAAGGGGGCTGAGAAAGAGGAAGAGGAAAAAGAAGAAGTAGAGGCCAGTGCCCCTTTACCCTAGAAGAGGATACTTGTGAGGTTTTCACACAAGGAAAAGAAAACTTCTAAGCAAGATAAGTAGGCTGAACCACTTGTGGTAGAGGTAAAGAGCTCGAGGGAGAAGACACAGGTGTATACAAGGATGTCAAGGACTCCTTCCCCCAAAGATGTTGCACCTAAAGGAAGTATTCCTATGACTTCTACCACTGAACATGATGAAATCCCTTCTTCTCATGAGACTGGCAGTGTGCCAGATGAACCTAAAGATGTAGAGTATCCTAAGGGTCTGGGAAAGGAAGAAGTCCAAGAAGGTGATCTCTATAATACTGAAGCAAAAATTGACAAAGTAATGCAGTCTCCTTTGGTGGCATATGCAACTTTTCCTGCAAAAGTTCATGAGGATAAATCCCCTCAAAAGGATGAGATACCAGCTAAGATTCCCTCACCAGCACAAGACAAGGAGGAGGAGCACTATAAAAAAAAAAGAGGATTTCATTAGGGATATCGTTGAGGAGCCAAGCATTGAAAAGGGTGCACCCAATGTTCAACAAGAACAAGATGATGGGTAGGTTAAGGTACAATCAAAATCCACTGTTCCAGGTTGGTTAGACAAAAAATTAAAGAGAAATCATATTATAGTGGATGACACTCCTCCCAATTGGGATGACCTACTGGCTAATATTGGAAAGGGAAAGACAAAGAAGAAATCCAAAGTCATTTCTAGGATTGAGAGGGATGGAGTGAACAACAAAGTGGTCCATATTGCTACTCTTGCTCTTGATAAGAATAGAGGTGAGGTAACTAGAGAGGACTACAATGTGCAGACTATCAATCTTGGGCATGCCTCCATGGAGCAAGATATTGAGGAGTATGAAGGATCCAATGTTATGATCCTTGGCTGATTGAGGAAGGAGGTACAGACCAAGCATGAGTTGGAGAAATAAAATTAGAAGCTCAAGAAATATTTGCAGGATTTGACGAAACCCTTACAGTCCATCAGTTCTTCCCCATCTATTGTAGGCTTCCTACCTTAGGAAATAATATCAAAGCTTGAAAGGATGAAGGGAACCACACATGCTATAGCTGGTTGGTTGCAGCGAGTGCTGAAAAAAGGGGACAATGCCATCAAGGACATTTTGTCAATTGCAGGGGATGCAATGAGATCAATAGATTGGCTAAAGACTGTGCTAGCCTAGGATAAGGAGGATGTAGATCTCCTGTTGCAGAAGAAAAGGACTATCATGGAGTACACCAAGGAAAAGTTTCTGAAGGATGGAATTCTTCCTTCCTCAAGAATTTTAGAACCTTGGGAGTGGTTTGAAATTTTGTAGATGAGACAAAAGACCTCAAATAAAATATGCAAACAAAGAAGGCAGATTGAGGACACTTTGACTGGTATCTATGATAAGTGTATCTCTTTCTTTGAGCTAATGATAGGGAGGAATAATTTTTCTCTGAGGCATCTTAATTTGGAGCAGTTGAGGAGATGGTGGAAAGATGTCTATTCTCCAATCAATGAGGACCCTATTATTGAACATTAGCTAGATGATGCAGCCACCTATATTGTAGTCATTGATAGGTACCAAACAAATAAAGCTGATTGGGATAATATAGTGAGGCAGTCAAGAGATGACATCAAATGCCTTGAGCGGATAATTAGGGTTTTTCCTGTGCCACCTATTAGCGACCTAGATAAGGTGTTATTGTTGGTGCATGATAAAGTGGAGTGAGCTAAGGACAAAATGGGGAAGTAGTTAATGCAGGGCTACATCAAAATTTGTGGTTCCCCATTATTTTCTCCTCCTTCTTTGCATGCATTGGATCAATTTTTTGAGACCATAGGCCACCTTGGATGAAACTGGTGCAAATTGCACATTTCATGTTATTTTTGAATATATTTTGGCCGACCTGTTGTGTGGCGTGTATTATAGTAAACCCTAATTGGCTCAACCTATCTTGGGGCGTTCTCTATAAGTTTAGAATTATGCTTGATTTGTAAGGGTAATTAGAAGTTAGAATAACTTCATACTAAGAGTGAATTGTAGAAGCAAGAATTAGAGTTAGAATTTAGTTTATTTTCAAGCAAGTGTTATAACAGAAGACTAGAATTTTTGCTACTTTGGATGATTTAATAAAAGTAAAGATATTGTGATTTGGTGTATTTCTTGTGTTGAGTTTTATCTAGCATGGTTCTTGATCTTTTATCTTTAAAATTGATTAAGTGATCTATTGTTAGATGGTTTGATAATGCTTAGGGTTTTATGCTTGAAGTGTTTGCAACAATCTCTAGTCCATACTTTTTGCAGTTAGATGCTTTGCAAATTTAGCCTAGACTTAAAACCTATGCATAGTTCAATTATGAATGTTTGTTCATTTCAATTGCAATAGGGTTGTATTGAATTAATATACATGATTTGAAAATATTTAACACCTTAGAAGATTACACTATTTCTATAAGATTGCAGATTTATCTGGGTTGAACAGGAATTAGTTTTAAGGGATTGGTCCATTTCAAGTATCTATATTTTTCATTGTTAATCCTAGGGTTAGAATTAGTCTTAGAATTATCTCTGAAACCTTTATCTTTTGCTATTTCTTTTATTATCTAGGTTAATTTTAGGTCTTGAAGTATCCATATATTGTTAGATCTGATAAATTTGAGGTCAACATTTGCTTGCAGTAAGGTCCCTTGGTGATTATCAACATTTTCACATTTATCATTGAGTTGTTTTGGTGTATTGTCAAGACTGGAAATTAGAGACCTTGGGGTTGTCGCTTTGTCAATAAAGATTAAACTTTCAAGAGAGATAGGATATCATATTCTGTCTAATTTGTTGCTATGCAGAAAACATCATCAACAGATTGGGGCTAGAAGGAGGGCTTTGAATAAGCAAGATGGATCGATTTTTGTCTGTCGTTACTCCTGAGAATTTCAAAAGAAGAACTAGATCTACTCCAGGAGAAGAGGAATTTCAAGAATTGCGAGCCCCTACTAGGTCAAGAAAGACCAAAAGAAGGGGAGAGTCATCATCCACTCAGCCACTTCCATCATCTCCATCGTCCTCATCTTCATCGGGATCATCCTCATATGATTCTGAAGTGATTCCTATTCCACAACCCCAACCAACCATAAATCAACCATTACTGCCTCCACCTTCACCAATGGCTTTCCCTGCCAACAACCCATCTCCCTTGATTTTCAATAATAAAAATGTCATGCCCAAGAACCCTGAGCACTTTTTCTCTAAGTTCCATACTAATGATCCCAATAGGATGACAAAGGAGCATATCAGGATTTTCCAGACCTATCTCAAGGATAGAGGATTTTGCATGCAGGATTTTCCCTTATTCTCCTTGGGAAGAGGCCTTTTATTGGTATAATAACTTACTTGCTACTTCTATCAATAATTGGGCAAAATTGGAAACTGCATTTTTGTAGAAGTTTAAAATTTTCATTAGTGCTAATGAGCTTTAAATGTAGTTTACTGAAGTTAAGAGGGAGATTAATGAGCTTATAGGGTCATTTAATGACAGGTTCCACTGAGCATACACTAGACTCCAAGCACCTTATGTTGTAGATGATGCCACCATCCTAGAGGTCTACTTTGAAGCCTTGGACAACCTTACATACACCTTCCTCAAATGGAGGACTAATCCCCCAACTACCTTGCTTACTGCATATGTAGAGGTTGTTAAGGTTAGCACAAATTTGAGGCAACATTTATTTGGACCTCTACCATCCTTAGGGCCTGATGCTCACCCTGGACAAGTCCAGGATCTCGACCAATCTTTGACTAATCATGCTCCGATAATGAATCCAATACCCTCATTTCCTTTGGTCCCACATCCAAGTCCTCCAATAAATCAAGCTCAGCCAATGACTTCTTATCCTCACCAAAGGGCCAATCAATCCCTTCATCCATAGCAGTAGGCTGGTTTGCCTACATATTTGCAAAGTTTAGAAGTCTTGGGTCAGGCTATTGGTTCTAGAGGAGCATTTGGGTACCCACCTGGTAGTGTGAATTTAACACCACATAATGGTCTAGATAAGGAGCAACTGGATGAGTTATCTGAGCAAGTGAAGAAACTAAATATGGAGGTAACCTATTTGAGAAATCATTATAGCCAGCTTCAGGTTGCTCAAAAGAACTTGCAATCAAATTACAATAGAGAGAACAGGGATGTTGCTAGAGGAAAAAACTTTGATAGAGGACAATATTTTAACAGATATCAAAATTTTGAAAGAGGACAAGGCCCTGGCCACAATTATGATAGGGGACTATAGGCTGGACAAGGATTCGATAGAAGGAAACCACTTAGGCAGAATAGGTCATGAAATACTGGACCTAATAATGAAGGGGTTCCCACCCCATTAGATGAGCCCTCCACTCAGGAGAAGCCTACAAGTTTTGTGTACTAAGCAAAGGCAACTTTGTCTAGATGGTGCAGGTTCTATAAGATAAGCCAACATTCTGAGTTAAATTGCTCTGAGTTTTAGACTGCTGCTTCCATCTTTCAATATGAAGTTGAGAAAAATTCCAATGGTCAAGAGATTGTGCCCTCAAATCCTTATGATTCCCCAGTAATGGTACTTAATCATGCCCCATTCCAAAAAGGTGAAGAAATGAACTAGAAGGAGAGTCCAGTGACCAAGACAAAGAAAAAAAATAGGTGCTAAATGAAGAGTAAATCTCTCAGTTGTTTAATGATGAAAATGAGAATGATAATGGTCCCTTGGATGAGGAGGAACTTGGAGATGAAGAATTTCAAATTTTTTAGCAACCAACAAAGAAATATAATTTGAGTAATAGGCCTAATAGGAGTCCATAGGGAGGAGGCCCTTTCACTACTCCACCAGACCCGCAAGCCAGCAATAACCCATATTACCCTCATGTGCCAACATAGTACTTGGAAAATGGAAATAGTGTTGAAGTTTCAAAAGACAAATAAGATGGTTGCTACAAGGAGGCTCATGTTGATATGAATGTGGAGCAGTTGGGAAAATATATGACTGAAGAATTCAATAAAATAAAGGTAAGTCTTTATTCTTTTGAATTATCAAGAGTCCCTGCTATTAGGAATTCTTTATTTGGGTCTTTTAATTCAAATACCACACCACTAGGAGTAAGTGCCAGTGAGGCAGTTGCTAGATCTTTTAATTCATAGGGACCCAAAGGCCAAGGTCAGGTCCCACCTACAGAAAAAGGGAGAGATAAAGATAGCAATCAGGTTGCACAACCTGACACCCAGTTGAGTTTGTTTCAAGGCAAGATGGAAACCCCTTCTTTCCTATTTTTTGTTCATATCTTTGGGAATAATCTACATAATTGTCTTCTGGATTTAGGGGCATCTACAAATTTTATGCCTTTTGTTGATTGTAAAGAATTAGGTATTACTCCTATTGCCTCTCAAAATAAGGTCACTCAATTGGACAAGATAGAGGTGAGTGTAGTAGGAGAATTGAACATGATCCCCACGCAACTCACATCATATCCTAGGGTGTGGTAGGTGATCAAGATTCAAGTTGTTGATATTCTTGATAACTATGGTTTGATTTTGGGCTAGGATTTCACTAAGGCATTGAATGGGTATACATCTATGGACCATTCTCACATGTGGCTACCATGGAAAGGAGTTCCAAATCAGGTCATAATTGAAAGAGAGCCTAGAATGAAGTATGTAATCACTAAATACCATAATACTTTGAATGAGGTATTAATATCAAAAGTCAGCATGGGGAATTATGTGTTGGCTACATCAGCCTCAGATACAGAGGAGGTCTTTATGCTGCAGGGGTCCTTTTGTGAATCTACATTGGAATCTAGTTGTCCAAATAAATTTTATATGAAGCAAGATGAATCCATATCAAATACTTGTAGTTCTAGAAGATTGAGTGAACAAACAAATGAAATTGATCACCAAGAGGATAGGCAGCTCAGTTTGTTGGATAGCTTTCAGAAGTTCATCCAAAGGTGTGTGGAGAATAAGATTCACCTTGGCAAGAATATGAATTTTGAAGAACTGTTGCTCCCCAATTGGTGCCAAGTCCATGATGCTCCTCACTTTGAGTTGGAATGTGACTTATATCAGACAACAGTGGAGTAGGTATAGAAGTGCATTAACCCAGTCCCAACTGTTAGGCTCAATATATAGGAGTTAAATAATGATAAGGGTAAAGGCCCAATGCTTCCTGAAGAGCCTCCTAATTTTAGTAAGAATAAGGATAACTCAAAGCAATTGGAGACTGATGGTTGTTGGATGTTGATATTCAATGGATCCAAATCCAAGCAATGTGCTGGAGCAGGGTTTGAATTGATTATCCCTAAAGGTAAGAGTTATTTTTCTTCTGATGGACTCCAATTTCAATGTACTAATAATGTCACCAAATATGAAGCTTTAATCCATGGGTTATTAATGGCATCAAGGAAGAAAGTTAATATATTACAAGTTTTTGGAGATTTTGAGTTTGTAATTAGGCAGGTGAGGAAACAATATTCATGTCATGATAGGAGGATGACTAAATATAGGCATAGAGTGTGGGATCTTATTGAGGGATTCAATGCTTTCAAAATCCAATTGATCCCTCGAAGTAGAAATCAAGTTGTAGATTCTCTAGCACAGGCTGCTAGTACATTGCAACCTTTATCACTTCTAGGTATTTGAAGATGATAGGCATATTCTAGATTTTATTATGAGCTATGATGTGTTTTCTTCTCAAGTAATTGATGAGATGGATCCTCAAGAGGCAAAAATAGACTTAGGAGGAGTCATCAACCTAAAGACCAACACTATCCCAAGAGGTATGGTGCAACTAGAACAAATTTTTGATTTGGATAAGATAAGAGATCAAGAACAACAAGTAAAAAGCATCTCTCAGAAGCCAATGTGAAACATACAATATGGGGACACCAGATGACACAAAGAACATTTTTATTGGTAAGGTATGTACTCCAGAGGAAAGAAAATGGATTATTGATTCTTTACACACATATCACAATGTGATAGCCTAGATTTATGAAGATTTAAAGACATATGATACTTCAATCATTACACACACCATTCCCTTGAAGTCAAATGTCAAACCATTCAGGTAGAAACAAACACCAATCAATGCTCTGTTAGAACCCATCATTCAGAAGGAAGTACAAAAGTTACCTTCAACACAAATTATATTTCTAGTGAGGCATTCAACCTAGGTTGTGAATCTAGTTCCAGTAAGAAAAAAGAATGGAGAAATCAAACTGTGTGTGGACTTTAGAAATCTTAACAAAGCATCAGAGAAGGGTAATTATCTAGTTCCTTCATTGGATGAAGTACTTCAGATTGTCAATGGATCCCAGATGATGTCTTTTCTATATGGGTATTCTGGATACAACCAAGTCATGGTACAATATTGTTGATGGTTAAAATGACACAAACAACATTAAAACATAATATTTCTACTCTATTTCTCCTGAAAAAGAAAGATTACATGTAGTGGCCTAACTCCCAAGGTCTTGGTAGTTGGTTCTCAATTGACTGATATCACTCAATTGGTTCATGCAAATATAATATTCAAGGGGCCTATGCTGGTAACAAAGGATTCAAGCTATGACTCTCTTTGTCAAAATAGTTCCTATAAATCAAGGGGTTTAAAATAAAAGAAAAAGATAGATCCAAGGGGTAAATCAGTAAGTATGAATTAAATTTATCTAATATCCAGACATATACTTTTAATAATGAATGTTTTCTTAACCGATCACAAAAACCATAGCATGACACAACCCACAATATAACTATACCATTGTATACATCTTAGGTGCTTAATTCAATTCCTCTATTCGCTTATCACAAGTATTTCCAAGATCTCAAAACCACACACATTCATTCATCATTAAAACTATAGATCAACAGACTTTAATAACCTTAATTCAATGACAATTTAACAAGATAATCTTTAAACCTGTTTTCTTCTAATGACTTTCATCACATAAGAAACTATCATGCTTCAGTACAATCATTGGCATTCAAGTGGATTATAACTCATTAACCTTATCAAACAACGGAATTCAATGCAAACTCCATATTTCGTAAACCTGCAATTCTATTAACTGTAAAACAAGATCTGGTACAATGTATCTCTGCAAAATGCTCTATAAAAATTCTATCTCCTAGCACTAGGTAAGCCAATCCAATTCTCAATTAGCTGACCCTTACAATCTAATAACCTACTGGTATTTATAGAATACAAAAAAGAAGTTCAAACTTTACTTGTATCTTAGGCTTTCCACCTTTTTAGGAACAATCAACTGTCTTGGAAACTCAGATCAATTTTGATCTTGAGTTCTTACATTATACATTCAGTTTGATCTAACAATAGAAGATAGAAAATAGGAGAAAAGAAGATCACACATCCTTGAGACTGCCAGTGCTGCATGCATGCAACATGCAAGGAAGAAGATCATCATGCATCATGCAAGGAAGAAGAATATTATGCATGCAAGATTTTATGCAGGTGATGCTGGATCCACTATGAACTCACCATAACTAGTGAAGACTTGTTGTAGCATATCCATGTCTGGCCCATCAATCCAATCATCTTCAAACTTGATGCAATCCGACTCAACTGTAGCAAATTCTTTCATGCTTTTTACCTTGACCAACTCTCCTCCTACAAATTTTATTTCTTCCTTGAATTCTACAAGTCGATCTATCACTAAGTCCTCTCCATCATCCTGCATGAGTCCTTGGAATCTTTCATTCCATTTCTCTCTAGCCTGACTTAACGGCATGCCATCTTTAGTCATTACATTCACATCTACTATTATAGCCATAACTGCTTCCAACTCTTCCAACTGCTCAGTTAAATTATTAACTGCTTCCTGAATTTCATCCTTATGCTTGCTCAAAAAGCCAGTCCTAAACATAAGGATAAGAGAAGTCTTTTCTACAAAATATTTATTATCATTTTCGAGTATAGATTCTTCTAGAAGAGTAGTTAGAGGCAATGTATTTATCTTCTCCAACTTTTCACTATACTTTTTGTACTCTTCTTCTAACTTCTCGGAGGCCTCAATATATTGATGCATCTCTTTTATTACTCCTTCCACCTCCTTATAGGTTTCAAACCCCTTTTCCAAAACCTCACCTACCTCCTGGTTCACTTTGTCTATCCATTTTTCAACCATCTCCGCCTTACCTCTAACCTGCACCAAATCATCAACCTCCTTTTTGCTTAGCAAAATAGGAGTCTCAATTGCTGCAACCTTTTGTCACCTTGGAGAGGAGACACTCTTCAAAAATGAATGTAACTGATCTAACTGAGCCTTAAGCTCATCTTTCTTTTGTTTGTCCTTGATCATTCTTGATTTTTTCGTTGAAGCTACCACATCAATCAAATTCATTTGTTGATTTCTAGTGGGTCTTCCCAAGTTAACCATACTCAATTGATAGTCTGTGAGCTGCATATCCCCTACCTCCTTTTTAGTCATAGGTACAGCACATTCAGCAACTATCTCTCCATTATCTGTGAGTCTGGTAGAGTGCAAAACTTTAGCCCTCTTCTTAGGCCTTTCTTGTTCAATCTCCTTCATCATGTCCTCCCAATTAAGAGATTGAGGAGGTGTTCTAGCTCTCTTCTGTAGATCTAATTTCAACCAAGTAGGAGCACTAGGAGTTATCATCATGGAAGAGGAAGCAGCAACTGTAGAGGATGGTTGAATATCTACCTCAGGTTGAGAATCAACCTTTGCCTTTTCTTGTTGCTCCTATAGCACATGCATCTGCACCAACTTCTCAACCTCTTCCCTATCTCTTTGTTCCTATATTCTCCTATCTTCTTCTTCTTTTCTCAATCTTTCCTCTTCCATCTGATCCTTCTCTTTTTCTTTCTTTAAGGCCTCTCTTTCTAACCGCTCTACCTCTAAAGTTTTAAGTTTTGCAGCTTCGACCTCTCCTTCTTTTTGCTTCATTTCAGTTTCTTCCCTTTCTATCCTTTCTATTTCCAAGGCTATGAGTTTCTCTGCCTTTTCCCTTTCTTTCTCAGCTTGCAATTTCTTTACTAGCTCTTCAGCCTCTTTTTCTTTTCTTGAAGCTTCAGCCTCTTGTTCTTTTTGTCGAGTCTCCTCTACAAGCTTCAATCTAGCAACCAGGGCTTACTTTTCCCTTCGATTTCTTGCTTTCTCCTCCTCGAGATCATGGATCTTCTGTATCAGTTCTAGCTTGTCATTTTCTGCCTTGACCTTGATCTCATGCTCTCGTTGCCTCATTTGCTCCTCCATTGTATCAGTTGTTGTCCTTGTTTCAGCTTCTTTTACCTTTAATTGTTGTTGTTGAAGTAGAGCATCAGCTTGCAATTTTACCTCTATTTCCTTTTGTTTCTCCGTAGCAGCCCTTGCATCAGATTCCTTGGTAACATCTTCAAATTGTTTCCATTGTTCTTCCTATGTAAGAATCTACTCAATAGTAGGATCTAGAGGCATGTTTACTTGCAAGTCCTTCTCTAACAGAGTTTCATCCGAGTCTGTCTCAATTTCTACCAACTCTTCCTCCACTTCTTTTCCTTTAGTAGCTTCAGCCATGGCATACAACACTCCCTGAACTTCTTTACTTTTCTTCCTTGTGAGTGGGGCTTGTGTAGATGACTCACCCAATGCGGGCATAGGAACAGCAGATTCAATTGGAACATCTCCCTCGGGTGTCTCTTCTTCTTCATCAACTACCTCCAACTCTGTTTCTTCAACATCCGGAGGAAAGAATTCCAATGGTTCCTTGGAAGGTGCCTTTCTTTTAATCCTCTTATACCCTTTACCTTTCTTGAGGATTGGTCCCTGAGGAGCTTGAGTCCTCATCATCAACCATTGCACACTTCTATCCAAGACTATTCTTCCCAATTTCTTAATGTCAATCGTTTCTTCTTCACTCCAATCTATTGGATCTAAGTTTTTGGTGCCAATATTCAAAGCTTCATATGAGGGATCTAATACCACTCCATCATCCACCAAAGCGTCAGGAATATTATCTTTAATACCCAGCTCTACCATAAGTGAGACTGGTAATCTCTCATAATTCTTCCTCCTTAAGACAAATTCATCCTGCCTATCACACCAAAAATCCTCTAACAAATTAAAGTGTCTAATAAATACTGAAGGTAATAAAGTATACATCTTCTTTTTCGGATCAAAATACTTACGAGCTGTATACACTCCCAATTTTAATTGTATCAACTCATTACAAACCACCTTAGCTGCCTTTAAGTGTTGACAGCCATATTCCCCCAGTGTCATAGGAAACTTATGGCATCTTGTCTTGTGCTTCATCCCAAATCTAGCATTAACTCCAATGGCCTGATATACAAATTCCATAAGCACTATTCTATTGCTGCAACATCTTGGAAGTAAATGGGGATGACCTTCAAACCCAAACAACCTGAAGTATGTAAATTTAGGGTATTGGATGTACCAACTTCCCCATTCAGAAATGAATGCCATAGCTTCTTGGCTTAACCTGTATCCTGCATCTCCACTCAACTGGTTGATAACCACATATAAAAATGCATCATTGACTCTTCTGAAGTGAGTCTCAGCAACCTGAAGAGATAATTGATCATAGTGTTCCCATACCTTCTTTTGTCCATCCAAGACTCCCATTATACCTACTCTATTTAATCCTGGGAAAATCCCCAATCTTGCTGTAGCATAGACCACATATGAAGTCATGAAGAAAGATTTGGTCTGTCTGACCCTTGTGAGCTGATCATGTATGGCATCAGAAACAATCATTGACCAATCAAATTGATAATCACCTTGAAAGATCACTTGAATAAAATGAAACATCCATTCCTTGAAATGGAAGGCATCCCTCTTCCCAAACACTCTGGACAGCATCAATATTAAATCAGATATCTTCTTCTTGAAGTCTGCCCTCTTTGGCTGATCTGCCAGTTTGCTCAAAGACTTCTTCTCGGTACTTAACCATCTTTTATTTAAATGAGACTTATTGGAGTCTTTATGCTTACTGTATTTCTCCAATGCCTCAGCCTCAGTCAATTGCACTAAATTCTTGGGATCAGGAACATTGAATATGCTTTGGAACATCTGCGGAGTAAGATCTATAATCACATTATTATGTGAATCCATGCATAATCTTGTAGCTAGATTATAAGTACTGGCCACTATATATATCAACTCCAGACACTGAACTGACAAAGAAAACATAGTGATATGTGCCAGACCAGAGTCAACAATCCTTTGAGTTCTCCCTGTCAAGTTTTCCCTTTCTGCAAAGGTCTCTTCATGTAATTCTTCGAAACTATACTGGCCCAGATTGGTATCTGTGATATCTGACCAGTTTGATTCCACTTTTCTCACCCTCACCATCGGATTCCTATGATCATACCTTAATGTATAAGGCAGCTGTTCTAGTTTTACCTTCTTGATTTTTGGTGTAGGCTTTGACGTTCCCGTCGGTTGATTCCTTCGAGCAGCCTCTCCTGATGTTCCTGACATCTCTCAAATCTCCTGCAAGCAAACCTCTAATTAGACCTTCCAATAAATCATTATAAAACATGTTCTAAAAACATACCTGTTACATATACATCGGAGTCGGAGTCGAATATAAACACCAAATAATCACTTTTACAAGACTGGTAGACTTGAAGCAAAAACCAATATAGGAACTTCAGCTAGTAACAAACGGGCTTCGAGTTGGAGTCGGGAAAGTTATCAGAATCGGGATTGGAATGAAAAAGGGATTTGGTTTTCTTCAAATTCCTTTCATTTCATATTCTATTTCCATTCTGCCTCCGCCTCCGATTTGGTTATTGTTACTTCGATAAAAGACTTTCCACCATATGCGGAGCCGGACACAGGATAAAAATGGAACTGATAACCTTTACAAACAAAATTCTTAAGTTTAAGAGCACTTTCGATCCCACCTCCGCTCACATACTTCAATAAAACCTTTTTAGAACTTGAAATCAAAAACGAGATAGAAATGGAATTGATAACTTTGGAAAAAACAAACTCTTATGCCAATACCCATTCCAATCCCGCCTTCGCCTATGCTAATCATGACATCATCAAATTTATTCATTTTCATCATAACTTCATGACTAAACCTAGGTCGCCATAAAATAGCAAAGGAGCTTAAAAACTCTACCCTCATATGACCGTGGGGAACAATTGTATTTTAGATCCATTTATTTAAAACTTTTTTTAAAGTAATTGCAGAGACCGACGAAACCCTAATCTAACAAACTTAATAAAACTAGGGCATGGGTTTTAAAACCCTACCATTCTACCAAATGATGAAACCCTAAATTAAACAATACATCTAATCTACCTCAACTCACTGTAAAATCTTTAACCTACCTCACTGTAAATTCTTAATCTAACTCATGCCATAAGAAACCTTTAATCTAATCTAAATCTACTGCAAATCAAAAACGACACGATGCGATCAAGATTAAGACATGAAAGCGACAATGCCCAAAAATAGAAAGAAACGACACAACAAAATAAAACAACAAAGATAAAAACAAAACTAAAACAAACCAAAACAAGAACCTACTCATTCAATCACATCGATGATCATAAAATTGCTTTAAAACACAATGATTGAATACGCAAACAGATACAAAGCAAAATACAATGAACACAACCACAAAGATAAAAGACCTACCTCAAATGCAAAAAAAGCCACGCTAACTTTCTGAATCAATTCACACACAATCCCTTCTCTATCTCGATCAATTTGCTCAAACGAACTCTGCTATTGCTCTTCGCGCTCTCAGACTGGTAATAATAACAATAATAATCGGCTTTAACCCTTAATAAAGAAAAATATGTGAATTTCTACCTACATCGACAACCACCATTAATGCATTAAAATGCAGTAAAGGCAGAGTCGGAACTGTAAGAGAATGAACACTGGTCTGTAGTGCAATTTCAGTCAAAAAGTCAATGACAAAAATTGGCGAGGGCGGAACCAAAATGGAAACAAGATCTTAAAATCATAAAATTTCCAAACCTTATCCCCATTCCGACTCCGCGTCTGACAACTAAAAACAAAACAAAAACAAAAACAAAAAGTTAAGTAAAAGACCAACCTAATAAAACAAAACACAAAAATCGAGACAAACAAACATTAAAAAGGGAGCGGAGGCGAGATCGGAATTAAATTTGATTTTGCAAATTTTGAATAGAACCATCCCAATTCCCACTCCTGCTCTGCTTCCGCCAAAGAGAAAAAACAAAGGGCAAAGAAAAGACTGTCGGAATAGAACCAAAATTAACCTCAAAAGATCTTTCAAAACCCGATTCAGCTCCAGTTCCGATTCTGACAGAGAAATCAAAGAAAAACAAAGTATTGGCAAAACTAGACTCCAAACTTTGCTCCAAAAACAACTAAGTAAAAAAAAAAAAACACAAAGGGGGAGCCATTTTGACCAAGACAAAAGATTGGGTGGTTATGCAAGGCATAACAAATATGAGGAAAGGCATAAAATTGTCTTCACTATGAAGTGGGGAATTTTTTCTTACAAAAGAATGCCTTTTGGGTTGATCAATGCTGGAGCTACATTTTAGAGAGCTATGTATATTTCTTTTAAGGAAATAATTGGTAAGTGCATCATTATTTATATGGATGATTTTACAGTTCTCTCTAACAAGCGAGGTAATCACATAGCAGATTTATGCAAGGTGTTGCAAAGGTGCAGAGAGTTTTGCATTTCACTTAACCCAAAGAAGTGAATTTTTGGGGTTACAAAAGGAAAGTTACTAGGGCATATTATTTTAGAGTAGGGTATCACTATTGATCCTGAATGAATAGAGGCTATCTTGAAGATTCAGCCTCCCACAGGCAAGAAAGAAATGAAGTCAATTTTTGGGAAGATTAAATTTGTTAGAAAATTTATCATTGGATTTGCAGAGATAGTGAAGCCCTTGAACATTATGCTGAAACAAGAGGCAAAGGTAGGATGGAGTGTAGAAGCCAAGGAGGAATTTACAAAAATTAAGAAACCTATTGTTGAGGCTCCAATGTTGGTGAGTCCATATTATGCTAAGCCTTTTTACATATATTCATTTTCTTTTGATCACTCTTGTGTTGGATTGTTAACCTAAAAGTCTGATCAAGGCGATGAGTTCCCTATAGCCTTCATGAGTACCCCTTTAAAGGATGCAATGTTAAGATATCACAATGTGGAAAAATAGGCCTATGCTTTGGTGAGAGCGGTGAAAAAGTTCAAATACTATATTATGATAAATAAGGTCTTTACCATACTGCTTGATCCTGCGGTGAAGTTGTTGCTAATGCAGAATGAGCTAGGTGAACAAAGAGCTAAATGGGTAACTATGTTGCAAGAACATGATATTAAGATTCAGCCCATCAAATTGGTGAGAGGACAGGGACTAACAAAGACAATGGATGAGATAGGTCCTGATCTGACAGCTCAACATTATCATCTCCAAGAGGTATCTCCAGGAGATTGGTATAATGAGATCATTTATTATTTATTGAACCAACAATGTCCTGATCACCTTAGTGCAGTTCAGAGGTGGGCCCTCCACCTGAAGAGTGGTAGTTTTATGATGAAAGGAGTTGTCTTGTACAAGAAAAATCATGAGGGTGTGTATCTAAGGTGTCTAGGGAAGGAAGAAGCTACCAGAGTGATGATTGAATTCTATGAAAGGTATGGCATAGGTCATCGTTCTACATCATCCACTGCCAATCAGATCCTAAGGGCGGGCTATTATTGGCCTACTTTGTTTAACGATGTGCACCACCATGAGAGGACTTGTCATGTATGTCAGACTAGAACAACTAAGGAGAAATATGAAGACCTTTCACTTCAGCCAGTTATAGAGGTGAAACTGTTTGCATAGTGGGGAATGGACTTCATAGGTCCAATTAACCCACCTTCTTTTGTAGGCCACTGGTATATTCTAACCATAACTGATTATTTTACTAGATAGACTAAGGCTCTTGCATGTAAGCAATGTATCTATGATGTGGTAATAAATTTCCTTACGTCAGGTATTATTAATCATTTTGGTTGTCCATTGGCTTTAGTTTGTGATAATGGTCCTACATTTGCATCACTGAAACTTTCTAATTGGGCATTTGATTATGGAATTGTCATTAAATTTGCATCAGATTACTACCCTCAAGGTAATGGTCTAGTTGAGTCCTCTAATAAGAATCTTTTGACGGTCATCCATAAGTTACCAGGGCAGGATCCTAAGGATTGGCACACCTAGCTTAGATTTTCTCTTTGGGCGAACCGAACTAGACAGAAGGAATCAATAGGAACCTATCCTTATCACCTAGTGTATGGTTAGTAACTTTTATTCCCCATATAAATGAAGATCCCTACCCTACATTTCATTAATGAGTACTATGATGAAGAGGATAAGCATGAAGCCCATTTGGCTGAGTTGTTACACCTTGAAGAGAAGAGAGATGAAGCCCCTAAAAACTTTGCTAAACATCAGGGTGTAGTTAAAAGATGGTTTAATAGGAGAGCCACAAAAAAAGCCTTTAGAATCTCTAACTTGCTTCTCTACTAGGATAAAGCCCATGACCATAAGGGAGAGCATGAAAAATTTGACAAATTTTGGCTTGGCCCTTATCAGATTTCAAAAATTCTGGGAGATAATGCTTTTCGCCTGAAAAACCTCGCTAGTGAGGATATCCCGTTGCCTGCCAATGGGCAGTATTTGAACAATTATTTCCAAACTTGAGCTATTTGTAGCTCTCTCTTGTATATAGTTAGAGTAAGTTTGCTTTCTGTTTCACTTTTCTTGTTTTCTTTGGTTAATATAGGTTTATTTTCTTTTGTTTTGGCTTTGCTTTGGTTAGCATAGGTTTGCTTCGATCAGTTTTTCTTTTTGTTTTGTTTTTTTCTTTTGGGTTTCTAGTTTTCTTGGGGCTATTGCATTTGCATAATGGGGTGCTCACCTGGAGTTGTTTTAGAAATTTATTTTACAAGCTCTAATCAGCTTTTCAGAGTCAAGTGGTGGAATTCCTTTATCTGATGTCCTTTTTACTTATAATTAGAATCACTTGTTTTGAATGAACTTTGGAATATATTTGGGTCTCACACTTTAACATAAATTTTAAATATTTTGGAATTGCATATGGTTCCTATGTAATTTTTCCTAGTGAAAAATCTTATATTTTGCTTCAGTGCCTCTATGTTCCTCATCCCTGAGTGTAAGTTTCATTACTTAAGAGGTGAAAGAAAGGTTTATAAAAAATGTTTAAAAGAGAAAAGAAAAAGAAAGTATTGAAAATCAAAAAAATCTTCACCTTATCAGGGGTATCCTAGTATCTCTATTGGGGCTATAGATGCCTAGGTGGTAGTAGAGCTATTCTTGGGAGGGTCATAGTGATAACCTCATCGAGGCTATGGATGCTTGACTAGCAAGGAGGCTCTATCTAGGTTTCTTTTGAGTTTAGAACTTTTATGTAGCCCGGTCGGACTTGCTCTGGTTCCCGTTGCACCTAAGAAATAGAGAATGAATGCAAATACACACACTTGGACCCTGGTATAGGAAGAGGTCTTCTTGCTAGTGGTTTCTGAAACTTTGTTCATAGGTGTCCTAATGTAAGGTTTGAAATTGGAGATTTTGGGTTCTTGATTCTAGTTTGTTCTTGAAATTATCTAGAGCATTTCCCCAATGGAGTCACCATTTTTTGTGTAGTTTTTGCACACACGCCCCACTGAAAATAGGGACCCTCTTTCTTGCTCTTTTGGTTTTTCACTTTTGGTTTCTTGGCCCTTCAATTTTGAGGATTTTTTCGCTTGTGCGTGTGCTGGGATGTTTATCTTGCTTCAATTATAGGGTCCCCCTTTTGATTTATATTGAAAACCTTAAGTTTTAGGTTCATTCTGGGTTTTTTCACTATTTTCAAGAAAATCCACTCTTGGTGGAATTTCCTGGTTTCCTTTCGTAGCTTGGTGGTAGCTATTGTTCATTGAAAATCCAGAGATTTTGGCATTCCACAAAATTTATTCATGATTAGATTTCCCTAGTTTTTCCATTGCTTTGTCAGGTTCCTAGGTTTGGTTTGACCTGTCTTGTTGATTGCATTAATGCTTGATTGTACCTTCTTTTGCACTTGTGTTAAATCAATTTTTGGGAAGTTTTATGCCATTTTGAGCTTCATAATTTTCTTCCTATTTGGTTTTGAGTGCTTCTTCTTTAGTGTTGTTTCTAGAGTGTGAGTTTGGGATTGGATTCAATTGTTGCAGTTGGATTCTCTGGGCCCCATTTGCATTCTGCTCAAATTTTGTGGTTTCTTACTAGCTTCCTTTGTTTCGATTTATCTGTTCTCATGGTATGTACATGATGCTCTCTCTCATTTATGATTGAAATGGATTACTTTATGTTTTGTGCATACATGTTGTGAGTCGGAACACTCGTATGATGGGGTTTTTCATATGATGCCAAGGTTCCTAGTTTTCATTCCATACGCTTTCATGTTGATTCACGTTGCTATGCTTTTGCTTGTTGAATGCATGTGATTCTTTGGGATTTTTGGTTTGCTTGGGTTTCTAGGTTCCTTCCAATTTTAGTGTTATACATTTCGAAGCTGGGGGGATTTCCCATTTTGTTCGAGTTCCTTTCCTAGGTGAGTTCTTTGAGCTTGTCTTTCAGCTTTATCTTGGGGTGGCTTGCCTATATTGGCCATGTCAAACCTTTTGTAAAACCTTGCGAGCAAGCAGGTTGAGCCCAATATTTTTCTGTGCGCTCATGGTAGAGGTTTAGGGTTTCATACCTAGGGCATAACCAGTCCCTCTTGGTTTGCTATGAGGCAGTTTTGGAATTCAAGGATGATCTATAGAAGGTCTAAATTGAGTTGGTTTCAAGCTCTAGTTCCTCAAATTTGTGATCATTCAATAAATTTGAGTGAGGTTGAGAGAAAATGTAGGTGTTCGAGTTTTTAGAGTGTTTGCGGAATTCCTTATCTACTAGAATTCCCCAATTTCCCATTTTCTCTTTGATTTTCGATATGTGCTTTGATATGGATTTCTACTTGATTTTAACTACCTTGAGATTTCCTCAGTTTGACCCTTGCTTGGTCATTTTCCCAAAATGTGGCTTAAGTGAGAAAATTGCATTGACTTCGCTGGAATCCGCACCCTCGGAATTTTCCCGAATGTTCTTGACTCCTTCATTTTCCTATAATTCTTAAACTGTTGCCATTTTTGGGGATTTTTGTCTAAGGTGGATTTCCCCAAGGTCTTGTCGAAAATGAGGAATCAAGAGATTGCATGAATGATTGCTTGGTTGTTATGCATTTCTTGATTAATTTGACTTGTTTTAAGGTGTATCATGTGATTTCTTGGCTAAATTGATTTATAAAATGATAGATTGGATGCTTGTATGCTCACTTCACTGGACTCCACCTGGTCTAGATTTTCTTGGAATTCCTCTCCAGCCTAGATTTCACGAGGGGGTTAAAAACCTAAACTTTGAGATATTTAATTTTATAAAGGTTTCTAAGAATTTTTATTGTTATGGATCTTGTATTGAGGAATGATTTTATCATTTGCGATGTATTTAGGTGAACTTTGTGATATGATAGATCTTATTTTGGTGTCTTTATTGTATGTAGTCAAAATCAGGTCAAGTTGTTGCTAAGCAGAGCAAGGGAAGGGTGATGGATCCAAGTTTGGAATGTTCAGCTATCTCTAAGGTAGAGAGAGTTAAGATGGATATCAAGAGTAGAATCCTAGATAGCAAGCTGACTTCCATCTGGTTTGGGATCATTGATACGAATGTTGGAATGTGGGACTATGAAGAGTTCAAGGTAGGGATGGCAACACAAAATCTCCATTTATTAGCCAAAAGGATATTGGATTCTAGGTTGGCACATGTGGCTTGATTTCCTTCTATAGTCCAACATTATAAGTTGGTGCTAGAGTGTGCTAGGCACTATGACAAAGTTACACAAAGAACAGTTGGTCCTCAAGGAAGAATTGTGGAAAAATTTGACCCTATATCTATAGTTTGGACCTTTGACATGCCTGATCGGTCACATGTTGTGGCCTTTGACATGGATTTAGCAAAGAAACATTATGAGGAGAATTTTGTTAAGTCCCAACAAGTAATCAATTCTTGGTTGGAGAAACCCAAGTCCCACTTCTCCAAGTTTCCCAAGCAGCTATTCAGACTCAAGTTAAGGAGGGAGTACTATGATGCAATCACACTCCTCAAAAGAGTAGTAGGATTGAAAAGTGTAGGAGTATTTGAGAGTTGGATGTTCAATGTCATTGCACGGATGGAGCAAGGTGTAGATTACCACTGGGTAGGCATTATAATTCCAATGATATATGAGCATATGTGCAATGTCTTGCAGACAAGGACCTTTAGAATGATGTCCTATTTGGTATAGGCACTTGTAAGGTTTCCCCCATACAAGGGACTGAGCACTAGAGGTGTTTTTGGCCAAGATGTAATTTATGAAGTGTATCCACAGCTACACTTGGGTGGTGGAACCTATAGGAGGGTGAATGATGCATTCACCATGTACATCAATAGGTTGCTGCAGGGTGCTAAGCATGTCTAGATTTCAGACAAGGCCAAGGAATTAATCAAAAGGTTTGGAGCTTGGTTCATTTATTTCCCCACCTTTTCTTATATTAGGATTGATGGTTATCAAAGCACTCCATACAAACTTCCAATATACCCTACAAACCATTTTATACTGCTCGAGGTCACAAGATAGATTTGTGACTTTGATGTTATTGTAAAGGGGGAGAAGCACAAGAATGGATTTGGTAATAAATTCCCTCTGAAGATAGGAACTAGTGAGGTATTCCCTTCTATCCAATTATCCCACACTTCCGTAGAAGAAATGAGTACTCTTATGCTCTCCTTCCATTCCAAAAGAGCTAGGTTAGATATAACTGGTGAAGCACAAAAGAAGGCTAGTAGAGAGTATAGCCACAAAGATAACATAGAAGACTATTGGGCTAATATTAATGATGAATTTGAAGCCAGAAAGAAGAAGTTATTCAGGCTTCAAGTGAGCTTAGTGCGCTTGTACAACATCAAGGTTGCTCTTGATCACATTGAGGAGGATGGAAATCTCATCCAAGCTCGTAACTTTGAGGTTATGAAGCACGAGACAGTTGGGGAAGTTCATTGGATGGAGGAGGAGAAGACAAAACTAGAACAAATCATGGCTCCAATCATCAATAACACCAAGTTTTGGCTCAAGCACAAGATGTTAGAGTTGGAAAGTGAAGGTGTGTCTTGCACCTATGTCTTAATGGTAGACTTGGAGTGACACTCTGCTTCTGAGGAATCACATGAACATGATCCCAAAGGTAAGACAAAGGTGGGCTCTCCTTTCAAGATCAAGATCAAGGATGTTTAGGCAGGGGAAGCAGGGAAACAGAGAAATCCCATAGCCAAGAAGAGGAGGCATGTTTCAAAGAAGAAGGGGGTTGAGAAAGAGGAAGAGGAAAAATAACAAGTAGAGGCCAATCTCCCTTTACCCAAGAAGATGAGACTTGTGAGGTTTTCACACAAGGAAAATAAAACTTCTAAGGAGGATAAGGAGGCTGAACCACCTATGGTAGAGATAGAGAGCTCAGGGGAGAAGACACGGGTGTATACTACGAGGTCAAGGACCCCTTCCCCCAAACATGTTGCACCTAAAGGAAGTATTCCTATGACTTCTCCTACCATTGAACATGATGAGATCCCTTCTTCTCATGAGACTAGTAGTGTGACAGATGAACCTAAAGATGTAGAGGATCCTAAGGAGTTGGGAGAGAAAGAAGTCCAGGAAGGTGATCTCTATAATACTGAAGCAAAAATTGACAAAGTAATGCAGTCTCCTTAGGTGGCATATGCAAATTCGCCTGTAGAAGATCATGAGGATAAATCTCCTCAAAAGGATGAGATAGCAACTAAGATTCCCTCACCAAACAAGACAATGGGGAGGAGCACTATAAAGAAAAATAGGATTCCGTTAGGGAGATCCCTGAGGAGCCAAGCATTGAAAAGGGTGTACCCAATGTTCAACAAGAACAAGATGATGGGAAGGATAAGGTACAATCAGAATCCACTATTCCAGGTTGGTTAGACAAAGAATTAAAGAGCAAGCAGATTGTAGTGGATGACAATTCTCCCAATTGGGATAACCTACTAGCTAATATTGGAAAGGGAAAGACAAAGAAGAAATCTAGAGTTATTTCTAGGATTGAGAGGGATGTAGCGAACAAAAGAGTGGTCCATATTGCTACTCCTTCTCCTCATAAGGATAGAGGTGAGGTAACTGGAAGTGACTACAATGTTCAGACTATCAATCTTGGGCATGCCTCCATGGAGCAAGATATTGAGGATTATGAAGGCTCCAGTGCTATGATCCTTGGCCAATTAAGAAAGGAGGTGCAAACCAAGTATGAGTTGGAAAAATAAAATGAGAAGCTCAAGAAATATTTGCAAGATTTGATGAAACCCTTGCAGTCTATGAGTTCTTCCTCATCTGTTGGAGGCTTCCTACCTCAGGAAAAAATATCAGAGCTTGAAAGGATGAAGGGCACAACACATGCTACAACTGGTTGGTTGTAGGGAGTGTTGGGAGTGGTTTGAAATTATGTAGATGAGACAGAAGGCCTCAAAGAATATATGCAAATAGAGAAGGAAAATTGAGGAAACTTTGACTTGTATCTATGATAAGTGTATCTCTTTCTTTGAGGTGATGATAGGGAGGAAGAAGTTTTATCCGAAGCATATTAACTTGGATCAGTTGGGGAGATGGTGGCAAGATTTCTATTCTCCAATAAATGAGGGCCTTGTTACTAAACATCAACTAGATGATGCAACGACCTATGTTGTAGTCATTGGTAAGTATCAAATGAATAAAGTTGATTGGGAAAATATATTGAGGCAGTCAAGAGATGACATCAAATGCCTTGAGAGGAGAATTAGGGTTTTTCCTGTGCCACCTGTTGCTGACCTAGATAAGGTGTTATTGTTTGTGCATGATAAAGTGGAGCAAGTTAAGGACAAAGGGGAAAGTAGTTAATGTAGGTCTACATCAGAATTTGTGGTTCCCCATTATTTGTTCCTCCTTACTTGCATGCATTGGGTCGAATTTTTGAAACCCCAGGCCAACTTGGATGAAATTGGTACAAATTGCACATTTCATGTTATTTTAGAATCTCTTTTGGCCGACCTATTGTGTGGCATGTATTATTGTAAACCTTAATTGAGTTGACCTAACTTGGGGGTGGGAGGAGGGGGTTCTCTATAAGTTTTTAATTATGCCTCATTTGTAAGGGTAATTAGAAGTTAGAATAATTTCATACTAAGAGTGAATTGTAGAAGCAAGAATTAGAGTTAGAATTTAGTTTATTTTCAAGCAAGTGTAATAAAAAAAGATTGGAATTGTTGCTACTTTGGGTGATTTAATACAAGTAAAGATATTGTGATTTGGTGTCTTTCTTGTGTTGAGTTTTATCTAGCATGGTTCTTGATATTATATATTTAAATTTCTTAAGTGATCTGATGTTAGATGGTTTGGTAATGCTTTGGGTTTTATGCTTGAAGTATTTGCATCAATCTCTAGTCCATACTTTTTGCAGTTAGGTGATTGTAGCCGCTTTGTAAAGTTAGCCTGGACTTAAAACTGTGCTTAGTTCAATTATGAATGTTTGTTCATTTCAATTGCAATAGGGTTGTATTGAATGAATATACATGATTTGAAAATCTTTAACACCTTAGAAGATTTATCTAGGTTGAACAAGAATTAGTTTTAAGGGATTCGTCCATTTCAACTATCTTATCTTTTGCATTGTTAATCCTAGGGTTAGAATTAGTCTTAGAATTATCTCTGAAACCTTTATCTTTTGCTATTTCTTCTATTATCTGGGTTAATTTTAGGTCTTGAAGTATCAATATATTGTTAGATCTGATAAATTCAAGTTCAACATTT
>CM021101.1:801666984-801681922 GCA_007115665.2 Sequoiadendron giganteum
ATAGTAGTTAAGATGAAAGGATAATGCATAAAGGACATGGATGAAAGCAAGTGTGAGGATGGAATTGTCTAAATCATGCATGCATATTTTTCCCCTAGCTTTGTGAAGAACAAGGGTGAAGAGGGGGAGGTAAATTGGATAAGATGGGGTGATGGATGATATGGATATGATGATCAAGGTTAAGTGGATAAGATATGGATGTATGGATATTTGACCCTTAGGCTCTTCATCAAGATCAAATATGGAAAGGTAAGATGGATTTGGATAGGATGAGGGATATGTGATGAATGACATGGATAGGATAATGGAGATGGGATATGTGATGCTAATGTAGATCCTTAACCTTGTCAAGATCAAAGGAGGGAAGGGGAGGATGGATATAGATAAGATGATGGATAGATGATGAATGATAGTGGAGGATTTGGATAATATGTGGTATGGATGGAGCTTGACCCCAAGTGTAGAGTATAAGAAGATGGGGAGGAAGGACTCACACATATATTTCTATAGATGGTATCCCTTTATTATGTGCTATTATGCTCATAGACGCTGGTAGAATGATGATGGGGATAAAATAGATTGGGAGATGGAGAGGGTTATGGATTTATGAAAATTATTGGATAAGAGGGATGAAAGGATTGAATTTGGATGTTGGATAATGAATGGGTTTGTGGAAGGCATGTGGATGAGTGGATGGGAATGTTGGAGAGATCAAGATTGACACATGCCTTGAAGGGTAGTGGGGTTGTGGGAGAGAAGTGTATTTTTGATTTTGAGATTTAAATGGAGGAGTGGATAAATATTTTGGGGCATAGGGACCCAAAATGGATGGAGGTGATGTAGGATTATTAGATGGAGTGAAAGACTTAAGATTGGATGAAGCTTTTGGATTATAAATTTTGTATGCCAATTATAATTTTTCTTTGGGATGCATTCATTCTATGAGTATTTTTGGAATCCACATGGTTTTTGACTTTGATTTTTTCTTCATGGGCCTTTGTGGCCTTTGAGATTTTTGATTTTTGATTGTATTTTTCTTTGTTTTTGCATGTATTTTTGAAGGGACGTGTTGATCCTTTGATTTTTTTAGATTTTTTGATTTATGCATTTGAGTTTTGGCATTGAAATTACTTCCAAAAGAAATGGGGTTTGTGGATGGACACGAATGATGTGGATGTATTATGGATGTGTTGGTGTAATTAGTATGTTGGAAGGATTTCAAATATGTGAGCCTTGGCTGATCTTGATTTTGGATATGAGGTGACGGATATAGAGGAAAAAGAGATTTTGGAGTAGGAATTTTATGTGGTGGGATGTAAGGACCCAAGTTAGATGGAGGACTTTGTTTTGGGAAATAGGGACCCAAAATGGATGGAAGGGGTGAGGGATTGGGATTTGGAACATAATGTACCAAGATAGATTTAGGGATGATGAACATGGATATTTGGCTTTATATAGATGGGTTTTGGATTTAGGATGGGTGGAAGGAGTGGAAAAATCTTGAGCTTCGTATCCAAGGCCATGATATTTTTTATTTTTTTTGATATTAAGGGGTCCCAAGATACCCTACTCATGAAGGCCTAACCCTTTGCCTTGATAATTCATAGTTTTACAAATAATTTTGCCAATGGGATACTTGTTATTTGAGAAGCAAGATGCAAGTCCATTTTGAGGGGGATATGGCATGGGAGGAATGATAGGGTCTTGGAGTTGACCAACATGGATAAAAGTGGAGGAACCCAATTGATAAGTAGGGGGTGTTGGTGTTTTATTTTTCTAGCTAGGCTTTTAAACTCTCTAAGAGGTAGCCAACCTCTATGTTTAATAATTCCTAAAGTTACTGGCCAACTAACGAGATTTAGTCAAGGAATGAGATCTCCTACACTTTTGGTTTTGTGAAACCAAGGAAGGTTTTCCTAAGTGTGTTCATAAGAATGTTTTATGACTTGGTAAGAACACTTCTTCTTACAAATAAAGTCCCCACCAACTCAATTAGATAACAATTACCTGGGTTGTGGAAAACCAAAGAATAATAACAATTATCTTAAAGAAACGAGACTGAAAATTTAACATAAGATTTGCATCTCAAAAGAGATAAGGTTTGATTATTTTAGATTGTTCAGATCTTGAACCACCATGCTTAGAACTACAAGCTTGCATCTCAAATTTCTTTAAGAAATTTCCTAGTGTCTCATCCATTAGGCGGGAGTCATACAAAACACAACCCAGACATCATGAATTTATCACCATAATGATTTAAACTATGAGATTTTTAGTTTATTTAACACAATACTCCTTAATGAATCCTAAATACAACATCACAAATTTGTAGCTCATTTTCAAGCAATTTGATTAACTCATTAAGTTTAAGCAGAAAAATTAAGTACACATTAAAATATACCATTGAAGTTGAATGAATATATCATTAATAAACTCATTCACAACTCATGACATGTAACCAAGAGAGAAATATTTCTAATAGATTTTCATTATTGCTTCAATATCTATTATTACATAAGAAGAGCTTACTTGTTTCATAATATTCCTACCCCAAAAAAGACATACTATTTAATACCTTCATAAAAACCTACAGTAAACAAACTAACTATACATATACTAAGCCTCAGGACACATAAAATCTAACCATAACAATGAGCTATAAAATGTCCTTTATAGAATAGGAGATCAACAAGCATCAGGCTCCATTGTTAATTTCAAAATGAATTTCATTCTAATGAAATGAAATTCGAATTCACAATCCAAAAAATATTCCTCATCATTAAAAGTAACAATAAACGATTTGAGGAATCAAAATGGTTACACCCAGTAACCTACCAAAGAGAAACAAAAGACCATGCCACGCACGCACATGTCGACATCCAAAAAATGAACCTCTGGAACAACACCACCCACAAACAACACACACACCACCCACTAGCAACACACACACCACCCACCAGCTCACTTAGCCAACACGCGGCCCCAGTATAGGTGACTGGTCCTAGTTATCGCTTCAGTTTGAAGCGAAACCATTGTATTTTTCTTGTCCATACCAGCACTAGTCCTAGCAACACGAAATGGTGCTATTGCAATTATTGGCTAAACTACAAGGACCTCCTTGTCGACACCCATGAGCTCAGTCATGGCTGCAAGATAGCAACAATGGTCTGAGTTAGTCTCAGACCCATTGTCACCAGAGATCGAAGAGAGCACAACAGTGGAATTGTAGCGCCCAGACTACTTGCCCACACCTCGAGCAATTGCTTCAGGAACACAAAGAATAGGTTGTTCCTCTTTGTGTTGTAAATTCCTTGTGCCCACTTTGGCACTTCGTCTCACCACAAATTTATCCATTGAAAATGTGTAGCTCAAAACTACAAACAAATCTACCCTTGCAAATAGACCAATTCAAAATGCGATGTTAATATTGAGTAATTCAACATGCATTTACAGAGAAAACTGATGCAGGGAATATTAATTTCCCAAATGCTTGTACGAGCATGCGAGCGATTGGTGGCTGATGTTGCCACCAAAAAAAAATTCTACGCTTATGGAAAATGGCGTACAACCCATCATTGTATTTATCAGGAGGACACCGCTCACATACAAGGAGATCAAGAGGAGATCCACTAAAAAACTTGCACCATTAATGAAAACAATTTGCAAACTGCGAAAAATCTTCATACGGATGAAAAGTAACCTTTTGAATTTGAACCGTTGATGTGGAAGAGACCTAGCAAGTTAGACAACACAGATCGAATCAATGATCGTTGAAAATCCACATCATTGCTTGGGAAAAACCACAAGCAATCACAGTCCATGAAAATAGGAGGTTGTGATCAGGTAGTAGGCCCCACCTAGCCCACGTTGCTCAAAGAATCAAGCCACCTATCACCTTTTCGCAAACCTGGCGGTACCTTTGGGAACACTTAATCTGATCGTGTGAGGCCGACAAGGGACGATCATCATTAATCCATGCCATTAAATTCTCACTGGTGAAATGATGCCCACTTGTCACTATTGGCATATCGAGAAAAGGCCCCACTCCTTCGTATATGACAGATGGTAGCATCTTGCACACCTTAGACCACCTAACTGGCATCAGTAGGAAAACCTACGAGTTCTACAAGGAATAGTCTAGATCACCAGTGATTGGATGGTTTGCCAAGCTGTAATAAAGACATATAATATAATGATGGGGGTCGACCAGAAAAAACCCTCGGCGGAAAAAACATTTAGGGCCAAGTGGCAAAGAGAAAACTTATAGATCAGGTGAGAAGGGGCCGGAAGAGCATGAAGGAAAGGCTCAATCAGATGACTTAAGTAACCGGTAACCCTCAACAACAAGTCAACGTTAAAATATAAAACGAGGGTTTTAAAAGATGCCAATCAATTTTCCATGGGTAATATGAAATCTAAACCCAAAATATCAAACATCTAGTCATTTAAAAGTAACCAGTCATGCCCAATTTCAACAAAATTTTGACAAATTTTAAAAGTCCCATCAGTGGCTCCAACTAGGGATGTATGCACCCTACAGGCATAGAAAGAATCCAGAATCTTTGGTTTCGCAGACCAGATTATTGAATCACACAAGTGCCTTGACGAATTTTCTACCATGCTTGTCAATTGGAACTTGTTTATACCCAACTTGGTGGCCCTAGGCCACCAAACAAGAGAAATCAAATTTCACCCCTATCGAAAACAAAATTCTCTTCTAAGTTACTGGAGTAGTTACTGGAGTAGTTAGTATGCCTAGAAGTATCATAATGTGTACTAATACTCTCGTGTATTTGATATTTTGGCACCCTGTATACAAACATTAACTCTAACATATGACCATAATGACATTTTACCTTACCCTGCACCTGGTCATACTTCATAGAATGCTTACTCAATTGAGCTGAGAAGCAAAAAAAATCATAACTTATCTGGTCTGTAACATCACACATCCTTGCATCAGCATTAGCTTGTACATAGAACTAAAAAATTTCTTATAAAACTATGTGCATGTTACACATACCCTCATTGCATAATAATGAAGATACATGACTCAGGGAATCCTCACCTTCGTGCTTTCCACATAAGCTTGGCTGCCAGCACCTGTGTCTAGATAGTTTGGAACACATTCTGATACCACAGAGGTGGGAAATATAAGTTACATATTTCTCCAGGAAATGTGTAAACAAATTCATCTCAGGCCCCTCAGTATACATCTCTTCCTGCATTCCTTCATCCATTCCCAAATTAAAAACCTCAAAAATAGAGTCAAACACATAAATCTCAACATGGGAAATAGAGAAACAATAGTATGCACTGGCCTCCTTTTTTCCAACACCACTTGCTATATGTGTTAATTTATAAGTGAAAATTTCAGCACAAGCTGAAAGCATTTCACAAGCAATATCAATGTCACCTTCGTTATAAGATGGAAAATTTTCACCAACAATATAAATGTCACCTTCATTATAAGTTGGAAACTTTTCACTAGAAATATCAATGTCATAAGGTAACAATAAATCAATCTCAACTTCATACAAACAATCAAAAAAATCAATAGTACCAATATATTCATCAATATGTTGGTTATCTCCAGTACTATTCTCTTGATCACACACCTCATTGTCCTCAAGTTTCTCAACATTTATACAACAAACTTGTTCCATTGCTAGTATACCTGGAGTATAGTTCAAATATTCATCATTTGAAAACTGTTCCTTTATTTGGAAACAAGAAAAATCATGAGGCTCCACATTTCCATACAACTCTAGTAAAATGAGAGGCTTAACTCCATCCTCAGTAATGTAATTATTACCTCTAAAATCACAATCACTAGCCTGTAACAAAATCTCAGTGACATGAGCATTACAATCAGGATAAGTAAAAACAATGGGTGTCTCACTTAACCCTTCATCACTTTTCCCCTCAATTTCTTGTGCAGTTATACAACTTTCTTCAAAAGGGCAAGCCTTATCTTAATTTTGTGTAAATACACTCTTGGTTGATTCTGCAATCTCTATCCATTTAAGGACTTGGGCCAAGTTAGCAGGTTTCAATTCTTCTAGAAAAGCACTTAGCCCCGGTTCATAAAGTTCACAAAACAAGTCAATGCATTCAAATTCATTAGGTCTGAAACCTCTAGGAATTTGTATTAAGGCATCCAAAAATCTCAAGAAAAACTCATATGGTGATTCTTCCTCTTGTCTCTTCATCTCATACAATTTTGGCACAAAAGAAGTTTGATCATCACCATTCAAATTGGATTGGATTTCAACTTGGATCTCTTCATCATCACACTGTAATGGTGGAGGTATTACAGTTGTCAAAGCACTCTTATCATAATCAGCGTTTTGTGTAGCCAACTCTGAAATTTTACTAGTATGAGCTAGGCTAGGGTAATCAATACTTGCAGCCAGATACCCTTTCATCATTGAGTATTTCATGTTGTTCTCAATTTCCATGTCCATTTGATATGCTTGGTGTAGGTTTTAAGGTTCTTTATCCCTTAATAGGTAACCCATCCTTTTGTCAAAAGCACCAAGATATACAACCAAGCATTCAACCTCACTTGGTCTTATTTCTCTAGGAATTTCCCTTAAAGCTTTTGAAAACCTGAGATTAAAATATGGGATGAGCTCCTCTTCTTTTATGTGGATTCCCATAAAACCTTTTCTTAATATGTTGGGATTGAATCCTTCACGAAATTGTTCAATAAAAACTGTCACCAAATGATTCCATGAGTTAACAAAAAAGGAAGGAAGATATGAAATCCAATCCCTTGCATCACCCCTCAAGGATTGCACAAACAACTTCATAACAACATCCTCATGAATGACTTCATAATCCCCCATTACATCTACAAAATCCTATTGATGCTTAGAGGCAGATTCTACACTTTGCCCTGTGTATTTAGGCAAATACTTCCTAATCTTCTTAGGAATTAGATTAGGGTAACCACTGATATCACTGAAAATAAAAGGCATATACCTTTGAGTTACGAAACCCCCCAAAGGGCTTAATGAGACTTGTTCCCTTCGCATATTTATGTCTGACATACCATACGGGAAACCTCTTATAACCATTTAAATATTATCAAAAGAAATATATGTTTATTAAACATATCATTTACCATTTCAACCATGCTTCCATTAGTGACTGAAATAATTATACCTTGATTTTAGGAGTATGATACAACATCAACATGTTTCACAAGTCCTTTTACATATTGCATCATTAGAAGTATGGAAAATCTAATCATTGTTCCTTTCTTGATGCTAGAACATCTAATTTGGAACCATTTATCATTGTTAACTACAAACACCCCTCACAATCATAATAGTGATTTGTTTAGGTTTAATAAAAATACCTGGTAATTTTGGCAACAGTTGTTAATCTTCTTTCCCTGACTATAAATATCATAGATCTAGGACTTTTCCTTCATATATCAACTAGTTCTGCAGACAGAGTTGCCACCTCTTCAATAGAGGATTGAATTTCAAAAGAATATGATATTCATTTTCAAAGCTTGTCACATCCTGGGTCTTTGTCCACAATAGAGTCATATATCAAATATTTTGAAACCATGTTGCTACCAATCTCTTCCAAATCCATAACATGTCACCATCCAAACTTAATGTTTAGATCCACTAAACAAATGATTATGGATAGTCACCTCCAACCTCTGTGGTTTCTCTTTTCTCTTTTTTCTTTTAAATTTCTTAGAAGTTCTCCCTAGTAAAACCACCATTCAACTAATGATTTAAGCAGAGAGCCTATTCCATTGAGTTTAACCTTTATTGTTACAAGTAATATGTCAGTTATTATAATGAAATTTATAACAGGACTATCTGCACCGAAAACTCCCGAGTCTGTTTCCAGCAAAACACCACATATTATAACATTTTCAGGTTCATTTCAACAACCTCTTCCTTCTAGGGTTGAAAAAATTTCACTATTTAAATTCAGAATGGCAAATCATTTGACTCTATGCAATGACTCTATAACAACACCATCTGCAACCAAAATTTTTTATTTCATCCGTAGCAGAGTCCTCATTTTTTTGGTGTTTTATTTTTCCAGCTAGGCTTTGAAACTCTTGAAGAGGTAGCCAACCTCTATGTTTAAGAATTCCCAGAGTTAGTGGCCAACTAATGAGATTCATTCAAAGACTGAGATCTCCTACACTTTTGGCTCTGTGAAACCAAGGAGGGTTTTCCTAAGTGTGTTCATAAGAATTTTTTATCACTTGGTAAGAACACTTCTTTTTATAGATACAGTCCCCACCAACCTAATTAGATAGCAATTACCCAGGTTGTGGCAAACCAAAGAATAATAAAAATTATCTTAAAGCAACAAGAATGAAAATTTAATATAAGATTTGCATCTCAAAAGAGATAAGGTTTGATTATTTTAGATTGTTTAGATCTTGAACCACCATGCTTAGAACTACAACCCTACATCTCAAATTTCTTGAAGAAATTTCCCAATGTCTCATCCATTGGGTGGGAGTCATAAAAAACATAACCTAGACATCATGAACTTATCACCATAATGATTTACACTATGAGACTTTAAATTTATTTAAAACAATACTCCTTAATGAATCCTGAATACAACATCACAAATCTATAACTCATTAAGTTAAAGCAAGAAAATGAAGTACACATTCAAATATACCATTCAAGCTGAATGAATATATCAATAATAAACTCATTCACAACTCATGACATGTAACGAGGAGAGCAATTTTTCTAATATATTTTCATTATTGCTTCAATATTTGTTATTACATAAGAAGAGTTTGCTTGTTTCATAGTATTACCGCCCCAAAAAAGACATACTAGTTAATACCTTAAATAAAAACCTACACTAAAAGAACTGACTGTACATATACTAATCCTTAGGACAAAGAATATCCAACCATAACAATGAGCCATAAAATCTCCTTTATAGAATAGGAGAGCAACAAGCATTGGGCTCCATTGTTAATTTTAAAATGAATTTCATTCTTAATGAAATGAAATTCAAATTCACATTCCAAAAAATATTCCGCATCATTAGAAGTAACAATAAACAATCTGAGGAATCAAAATGATGACACCTAGTAACTAGTTGGAGAAAAACAAAAGATCGTGCCACGCATGCACATGTCCACATCCAAAAAATGAACCACCAAAACAAAACCACCCATGAGCAACACACACACCACCCACCAGCTCACTTAGCCAACATGCAGCCTCGGTACAGGCGACCGCTCTTGGTTCTCGCTTCGGTTTGAAGCAAAACCACTAGTCCCAGCAACACGACACGGTGTCATTGCAATTATTAGAAAAACTACAAGGACCTCCTTGTCAACACCCATGAGCTCAGTCATGGCCACAAGATAGCAATGATAGTCTGAGTTAGTCTCAGACCCATCATCACCAGAGCTCGAAGAGAGCACAACAAGGGAATTGCAACACCTAGATCACTTGCCCACACCTTGGGAAATTGCTTCATGAGCACCAGGAATAGGTTGTTCCTCTTTGTGTTGTGAATTTATCATGCCCACTCTGGAACTTCATCTCACCATAGATTTATCCATTGAAGATGTGTAGCTTGAAACTACAAACAAATCTACCACCTACAAACAGACCAAATCAAAATGCGATGATAATACTGAGTAATTCAATAGACATTTATAGAGCAAACTGATGTAGGGAATATTAATTGCCCAGATGCTTGTACAAGCATGCAAGCAATTAGTGGATGATTTTGCCACCACAAAATAATTCCATGCTTATGGAAAATGACGTACAACCCATCATTGCATTTATCAGGAGGATATCGCATGAGAAATCTACACCATTAATGAAAAAAATTTGCAAAGCGCAAAAAATTCTCACACGGATGAACAATAACCCTTTGAATTTGAACCATTGATGTGGAAGAGACCTAGCAATTCATACAACTCAGATCGAGTCAATGATTGTTGAAAATCCACATCACTCCCTAGGAAAAATCACAACCCACTTTAGGAGGTCTTGATCGGGCAGCAGGCCCCACCTAGCCCCCGTTGCTTCAAGAGCCAAGCCATGTGTCACCTTTTCACAAACCTCACAGTACCTTTGGGAACACTTAATCTAATCATGTGAGGCCTACAAGGGACAATCATCATTAATCCCTATCATTAAATTCCCACTGGTGAAATGATTCCCACTTGTCACTGCTGGCATATCAGGAAAAGACCCCACTCCTCCGTATATGAAAAATGGTGGCATCTCACACACCTCACACCACCTAACTAAAATCAGTGGGAAAACCTGCAAGTTCTACGAGGAATGGTCTAGATCACCCATGATTAGATGGTTCACCAAGTTGTAATGAAGACAATTATAATATAATGGTGGGGGTCGGCCGAAAAAAACCCTTGGCAGAGAAAACATTTAGGCCCAAGTGGCAAAGAGAAAACCAATAGATTGGGTGAAAAGGGGCTGGTAAGAGCATGAAGGAAACTCTCAGTCAAATGACTTAAGTGACCGATAACCCTCAACAGCAAGTCAATGTTAAAATATAATGCGGGGGTTTTAAAAGATTCCAATCAATTTTCCATGGGCAATCAGAACCCTAAACCCAAAATGTCAGACCTCTAGTCATTTAAAAGTAACCAGTCATGCTCAGTTTAGGCACAATTTTGAAAAAATTTAAAAGTCTCATCAGGAGGTTGATGGGTATCTTGGATAGGGGTAATGGGATCTTGTAGAGAATTAGGATGATGATATGGAGATGAATGGATGATTTAATCTTGAATTGGGGTAAGATCATGGGATGGGGTAGATGGTATACTATGCTCTTGGTTATAAGATGGAGTGGGATAATGAAATGAAGTGGGAGGGGATCATTAGATGGGGTGGAAGGTGTAATTTTATCTTGATTTAGAGGGGAATAATGCAATGGAGCAGAAGAGGTAATTTGATCTTGAGATGGAAAGGAATCATTGGATGAGATGGGAGGGATGTATTGTTCTTGATTGGAGATGGGATCATGAGATGATGAAGAATTGGTTCCTTGATCACTATATAGAGGGGAATCTATGTTAGCATGCTTTGGATTGAAGGATTGACATAGCTCATTTGGTGTGGATGGTGTGTGTTGCAAGTATGGATGTATTTGGTGGTGTTTTAATTAATGTTGTCATTGATGTCAACACTATATAGGTTGAGTAAGTTGGATTTTTCTAACTACTTTTGAGAAAATTTGAGAAATGATGAAAGCTATGTTGAAGTGTGTTATGAGCATGCTCCGGTATTGTGATTCAAAAAATTTATGTGTTGATTCTATACCTATGTGGATTTTTAGGTCTATTCATAAGCTTAAATAGATTGTATATTCTGAGTTTTAGCTTTTGGTTTGATGGAGAGTAAAAGTTATGTTCACTGGTGTGTGAACTAGTTTGTCAGAGTTATCTGGTTATTGACTAAGAGAGTTTTTGGCTCTGCAGTCTTCTAGAATTTGGTTTTAGATCTTACAAATCTGGGAGATTACTTTTCCTAATGGCTTATGTGTTCTAACAAATTTTCTTGTGGTTTGGCACTTTGGAAGACCTGCTCTAGATCTCTTGTGATTTTAGTGATTGTCTTAGTTGAACTGGTGAAGTGTGGTAGAGCTCTTAAAAAATTTCATAATTGTGCTCATTCTTGTTTCCCTGGTGTTTGGCACCATTGGTCTACCCTAGGGTTTGGGGTTTTAGCCATAAAAACCTTTGCTTCTGGGATTTTGTTTCGTATTGGTCTAGACATTCTAATCTTGCGTTGACCTATTGTTCCAGGTTACCGATTGCATAAGTCATGGTTTGAGCCTTTTAATTCATTCATGTTACCGACCCCTTTTACCTGGCTTGTCATTTTTTCCATATGGGGATTTGGTATTAATTTTTGCTTAATGTCGAGTCGATAAATTTAATGAATTTAGACTTATGTATAGATTTCCCAGCTCAAGGGTTGTGCCTCATCTACCTAGTTGGTCCCCTTTTTATGAATAACGATTATTGCATGTGTAGGTTATCTGACCATTAGATGGATAGGCTCGATCTTGACCATTCCCCGCTAGCCTCACAAGGATTTCCAATGATGTCACAAATGTGTTGTGAGGTGTGTGAGATGTTACCACTTGTCACTTACGATCATGGGCCCTAGTCCTTGTTCGACTACTGATTAATGAAGGCTTTTGAATCAATGACTATCATGTAATGATGAATCATGGTAGTTCCTTGTTTACCTCATGTAATTAAAATAATAGTTTTAATGATGTTGCGAGGTGTATGAACAAGTCACGAGTGGACGTCAATGTCAAGCATGATGTGATCAGGGTGGGACCTACTCGTACTGAGGTGGTGTCTCTAATGTCAGTTTTCATTCGCCTAGGATTTGGTGGATGAAAGTGGAATATTCAAACCACATTGACTCGATCTGAATCTCTCTTTCTTCCCTGTGTGGATTGAGATCAATGAATAGTATTCAAAATGGGTTAGTGTTTTACGATAGCCATTTTTTCTAACATGAGTGAATATTAATGGTGAAGTTCGGACTACGCCACCAAATTTAATGCTAAAAGTTCACTGAATTTCTATTTTTCATGCATAATTCTGCATTGAAGAAGAATTTCCAGGTACCAAGAGACATGAACAATTTCCTATAAGTCAAGCATAACTTCCATTAAAATTATCTACAATAAAAATCGTAAGTAACGTATGCACCACATTCTTTGTCTTTCAAAAATCTTGTTGATTTCTTGAGGGCAAGTGTAAATTGCATTTTTCTTTGTTTTAAAAGCTCGTACTAGTTTATTTTCTATAAAATTGATTTAAATATTGCATAAATAATTTCCAAGACCTTTTAAATTGTGAAACTACTGTGTTTAAGGCTATAAGATAGAGGCTACACACCATAAACTTTATGGTACTTAAAAACCCTAGCTCAAACCTTAATCTATCTTGTGCAAATGGCACCCAAAACCCAAAGTTCTGGCTCTAAAAATTCATCTAGGTCCTTTTCTCAAGATTTCATAGACTTATTAAAACTCTCTACCAATAAAAAACTTGAGGGAAAGGCTTTGTTTTATTGGCCCCAGGTTTTGGAAGGGTTAACTAATAAACAATGTGCAATTCGAGATGTTGAGGTGTCGTATACAAGTTGGAAGTTTTTTTCTAATTGGTTTGGGAACAATAATTTATGTGCTCCTCTATGCAACACTTGGAGGTTGGACCTCTGAAAGATGGTGGTACCAAATGTATATCTAGATGTTGACTTCTTAAGATATGTTGCAGCGAGGTACAACCCTGTAACTAGAGTTGTCAGGACATATGATGGTGTGGAAATGGTTAAAACAACCAAGGAGGAGATTGCAGGAATTTTTGATCTGCATGAATGGAATAAGGATATGATTCCTATTGACCTTAAGGTCTTCAGAGAAGAGTATATAAATACTAAGGATTTATTTATGACTTCTCTATTAAAACCTCAATTGGCAACCACAGGAATTGGAAAAAATAAGAAGAGGATAGTGATTAGCAAAAATCAGCTAGAACCTTTTCCCATAAACTATTTTTGCAATTATTTTAGGAAGATTGTTTGTTCCTTCTATCAGGTTCTTGATATTATTATTAATACTACCTTTCCTACTAACCTCATGTACATCGTTGTGAATCTTCAACATTCATTTTTCAATGTGGTATATGATTTTGCTACCTATCTAGTAGATAAAATGCATGAGAATCTAGTAGCTCTAAAAGAAGGAAAAATATTAGTTGGTTTTAAGTGGAATTCTTGATTGATGCACATGTTTTTGAATAAGGGAGAGAGAATGTTTGTGAAAAACATGTTATTGAAAAAGAAAGAGGATGATATTGACATGGCTGTCCAATACTGGACTAGAATTCTAGATAGGCATGACTGTGAATTTGATTATGTGGTGTTTCATAATGTTGTTCGGTCAAGATTGAGAAGATCCATGGTCTATGATCCACCTATAATTCCAAAGGAAATTCATGATTTCTTAAGGCCAATGGAGAGGAGGCCTGAGTTAAATTTGACACACAATTGGGGAGATATCATCCCATACTATAATACAACCATTTTCAAGGTATATGGAACTAATTTCAACCCGTTTTATTTGCCAAGGGATGTGCCTCTAAGAATTGGATTCATAGAAATTACAAGATAGTTGGGACGTGCTCAAATGGCACACTTACCAATAGAACAAAAGAAGGGATATTTCTTTCCTGAGTATACAACTTTTGCTGATTTTTTCATGGAAAAAGGGGGGTGGAAAGATTTGGGGACACTACTTGAGCCTTATGGTTTAAGAATTGTACACCCAAGGAACCATGATCTTGAGGGTTTCATTTCTCAAATTAAGGAAAATCACAAGAAAGGTGTATTCATTCACAACTTCTACTTCCTTGAGGATATCATTAGAAACATCCTTGATTTTCAAGTGCAGGAGGAAAGGAAATAAAAATATGTTCCCTTTACCAAGACGATGGAGAAGAAGAAAACAAACCCTGCATTTAATCCCATGCCAAATATTAGTGCTGAGTTGAATAGGGCCACATATGCTATTGACAATTTTGAGAGCATGGTAGGGGTCTTGAAGGCTAAACATGTAGTTGAGGAATATCTTGAAGTAAGATTAGAGGAAAGACCTTCTTAGCAGCCTCCAAAAATGGCTAGGGTATATTGTTGGAATAAGGGAACAATAACTGAAAAGAAGACCATGCCACCTCCTGCTATTTCAAAAGAGTTTGGGGCAGTGTCTCATAAGAAATTAGTGCCATCAGCTTCAAGGAAATTTTTGTAGAATTTCATTGATCTAGACTCTCCCCTGAGGGCCTCTTGTCTAACACAACCACTATCACCCAAGAGAAAGAGGATTGAAAAGGAAAAACTGGTTGACTATCCTA
>CM021101.1:801682022-801755280 GCA_007115665.2 Sequoiadendron giganteum
CATAATTCCCTTACTAAAAACTTTGTTGTAGTTTTTGCCAAAATCCTATCTATTTACTAGTGCAGTAGGTTGGACCTATGAAGCCATCTCATATTCTTAAGATTCATGTGTAGAGATGAAATGTATGTCATGGGATTTTCATGGGTACAATAGTTTGGCTGCCCCATATGAGTGTCCTAGAGGGGAGCCAGTAGGGTCAAGCTACTAGTCATCCTCCTTGAATATGTTTAGCTAGAGAAATGCAATTGAGAACTCAGTAAATATTATCCAACACAACCTAGGTTGTACTTGTATTCTGAGTTTAATAGATTCATACACGTCAATCTGAAAATACTTTATATTTTGTGCTTGTTCTTGCTTTATTTGTCAAAACTTGATCATTAAACTGAGTTAGTCGTAACATTGTCATCAGAAAATCGCAACTATAAACTGAGTCACAACTGTCATATCTCGAAGCACATGTGTTTTTATGAGTCACAACTGTCATATTTAAAACCACGTGTTTTTACGAGCTGCAATGGTTAAACAATAAACCACATGTGTCTGTCAACAGATTTAGTTTCATAGAGTTTATATTTTTGAGTCGCATGTACTTTATGTATCGCATGTGTTTCATCAATCACATCTTCTTTATTAGTCGCATCTATTTGTCAACGTTCGAGACCTGGTTTGGTCAATTATTCACATTTTAAAACTGAAACACATCTGTAAAATTCATCAACACATCTAAAAAGTGAACCATAATTGACTGTCAACAGAAAAATTCAAAAAACTACAAACTCAGTCTGAAAGCAAAACTTTATTTTTTTCTTCTATTTCTTACGATCAACCTTGGACAAAAACTGGAAAAAAATTGCTCAAAACCCTTGCATTATTAGGTGTCATTTACGTCTTAGTTGTAGTCATCATAAGTTGCAAACATTTAGACACCCCATAGGAAGTTTCATATCGTAGAATACAACAAATTTATGCGTCATTGGATACATTCATGCTCTGATTTTTCATTATCATTGAACCTAGTCACTATTATCCTATTAGTGAATCTTTCTAGCTCAACAGTCTAGTTTGGGAAATTCACCTTGTCAGTTGTCTTTTTCCTACAATCAGGTTCCTTGGTAAAGTTAGATCATTGCTTGGATTTATTCCATAGGTGGTAGGTTATATCCATCTAGAATCATTTATCATCATAATCTACTTGAAATTTTTGCATATTGTCCATCCTGGCATATGTCATCCTAGTATACGTCATTTTAGAAATCCTTAATTTTTAATGACATCCTTTATATTCAGAAAATCCAAAAAACATAGAAATAGGACATATCAGTTTTTAGACATAGTTTTCATTACCCCATTTTGAGAAACTTTTCATGGTTGAAACAAGGTCTAAGAAGAAACATAGAGCAATGTTAGACCCTAACAAATTTTTCAATCCTTTTGGAAACCAATCATCAGGGAAAGAGATACCACACAAAACTTTGCTTCAAAAACATGTCACTAGAGACAAACATGGACAATTTTTTGTTGAAGAAATAGACGTTTTCGTACAAGATCCTAAGTTTCCATCCTTTATGGATGAGTGTTTTGAAAATTATCCCCAAAGATATCTAGCAAATTTTCTAGTAGAGGGTGCCACACTACCACCAGGATTTGATGTTCACACTTTGAAAACAAAATCTACTCAACCAATGCAAACCATAAGGTCAAATGTTTATGTTGCTCAAATTACCGCAACAATACCAACTCACATATCTACTCAAACATTTTCAATTGTAAACTCAACCACATTCAACATAACACAAGGTTTATAATTTTATACGGGAGCATCTTCATCAAACCCCTTTGGCACAAACACAACTATACCAAATCAGAACATTCCGACAAGAAATATTCCTATACCAAATTAGAACATTCCGACAGGAAATATTCCTATACCAAATCAGAACATTCCGATAGGAAATATTCCTATACCAAATTAGAACATTCCGACAGGAAATATTCCTAGACCAAATCAAAAAATTATAATAGGATATATCCCTACATAGAATCAGAACATTCAAATAGGATATATACTCTCGCCAAATCACAATCCATCAAAGAACATAGCATTTCAAAACACTGACTTGGATCCCAACAATGCAAACAACATGTCCTTGACACAAGTAGATCTTCTCCAAAATCAAATGAAAATCCTTCAACAATAGATGGACAACATGTCTATGTCAATAAAATGAACTATCTCAGCATAATATTTATTTTTATGTCCTTTTGACAAAGGGCTATACATGAAACCCTTCCCACCTGGATACATTATACCAAATTTTCCTAAGTATAATGGGAGGAGGAATCCTTGAAAACACATTAGATAATTCTCTACAACATGCATGGACATATAATATGACTCCACATACTTGATGAGACTATTTATGCAAACCCTTGTCGGGATAGCACTGGAATGGTTCTCTAAACTACCATATGGCATATGATCATGGGGTGAATTAGCTGAGAATTTTTTCAAACACTTTGCCTTAAACATAGACAATGAAATAATAATAGCTACCTTGTGTCATGCCACGCAAGAAGAAGGCAAAACTTTAACCACTTTCTTCTAGAGATGGAGAAGTTTAGCTAGTAGATGTCCAGTTGAGATACCAGAAAAACAAAAAGTCACGATATTCCTCAAAAATCTTCATCCAAAACTGAGAAGTGACTTAAGAGTACATTGTTGTACCTCTTTCCTAAACTTGGTGCAAAAGGGCATTATCCTTGAAAAATGCCTTATTGACAAAGGAGAAATTAAAGTACTAGGTAGAAATCTAGTTGTTCAACATCAAAACACTCCCAATGATAGAAACAAATTCTGGTCTAGAAACAAAAATGTTACAAATGATGGTATTGTTGATGTTAAGACCCTACATGTGAGACATGTCATCACACTTAGAGGTTACGACCCCAATCAAGACATGACGAGTAATCCAAATCAAATGAAAAATTTTGTCCAAAATTCACAACAACAATGACCATAGAGGAGATTTCCTAAACGTGATTTTACACCCTTAGGGCAACCAATTGAGATAGTTTTGAAAGAGCTGATTAAACATAATCTCCTAAAACCTCTGGAACCAAAATAGTATGATCTTGGATAGTTTAAACGCTCATGGTGGGATGATAATTCCTATGTTGAATACCACAAACAAAGGGACATAACCTACAACAATGATGACAACTGAAAAACATCATACAAGATTTTATTGAAGATGGCACTATAGAGGTCAATGGTTAGAAAAATATCAAGAATAGTGATCATGAGGTCTTCACAGATCCATTACATGACCATGGGAAAGGAAAGGCCTCTAGTTCGGGAACTAATAATAATACCTCAGCCAATTATAACAGTGCTATGTACAATTATAAACTAGGTACAATCATAAATCACCTTTGAGCTGCGAATGAAAATATCTATACCATCACCATTAAGAAGCTAACTGAATGTCCTATAAATACACATAGAACTAAGATAACTCTTCCAAGTCCTTCTGAGCCACCTACCTAGTCTTCCAAGTCTAAGCATAATTTTCTTGAACAATTGGGCAAGACCCCAGCACAAATATCCATCTTGGAACTGTTGACTTTATCACCAAATCATTGAGCCATTCTCGACAAAGCCTTATAGAGCACAACTATCCCTACCAACTTAGATGTCAATAGTTTCAAAGAAATGGTAGGATACTTAACCAATTCCCATCATGCCACATTTTCTCAATCGGATTATTCAACTGAGAAGACCGATCATAATGAACCATTACACCTTGAAGCTCTAGTCCATCAAACCAAATCCAAACGAATCTTGTTAGATAGAGGAGTAGGTTTGAACCTTTGTTCCCTAAAATTGGTTAAGGAATTAGGATTATTAGAAGCATGTGTGGACACCACTAAGAGTATATTCATTAAGTCTTACAATGATGAGTAAAGATCATCCAAAGGAATTGTCACACTCCCTATTAGGATTGGCCTTGCAGTTATGGACACTAGCTTCCAAGTCTTGGATGCCACCCTTCCATATAACCTTTTGTTAGGTAGACCTTGGATACATGCAATGAAATTCATACCTTCCACATATCACCAGTTTCTTAAATTCTTGTATAATGGCATTGAGATCATGATTGATGGTGACCCAAATCCTTTTCAATATTGCACAAGCCTATGAGAAATTCCACAATGACAAGTGCTAGTTATTAATCAAGAAGCTTCATCATCTATGTTATCCCTGTACATTGATCCATCAACTCTTACCAAGTCCATTTCATCACAGCCACCATCATCCACTCCTAAGGTCAAGATCCAAGACAAGGGTTGTAGAGAATATCACATAAAGGCATCCTATTGTGTCAGTCAGCTAGTTCCACCTGAGACATATGGTTTACCGACATCAAATACAATACAATTAGTATTCACATTTCATGTTCCTCCTACAATGACATTGACATAATGGGGAGAGTTAAGTGAAGAAGTTGTGGACCAAGATGATATTACCTCCTAGTTGTACCAGGAAGACAATGAATACCCCTAACCGTCTATTCAAATAGCTAAGGATCAATATGGAAAAGGCTTTATGATAATGCAAAGAAAAGGCTATGATAGACATAGCGGGTTAGGACTACATCAGAATGGAAGGACTGAACCAATCATTATCTCACCACAACGAAAAGGGCTAGGGCTAGGGTTTCAACTGCTTAGAATTGTTTTTCTAGTACTTCACCATTTCAAGAGGAAGTAAGTGCTTATGAAGACATTGAGATATCTCACAAACCACTTGACCCAGTGAAGGTAAAATTTATCGTAGAAATTCTTCCTCTAGCTAGCATTGGTCAACTAAGAACACTACAGGGAAGATTACAGTCCATTAGGCACTTCATAGTACAACTAGTAGATACAATACATCCATTCAAAAATTTTATCAAGAAAGGAGTACCATTTGTATGGACACCTAAATTTCAAGAAGCTTTCCAAAAGATCAAGGATTATTTTCTTGCTCCACCTATGTTAATGCCACCTACAAATGATAGACCTTTGATACTATACATTTCAGCAACTTATTTAGCATGAGGATCCCTTCTCGCACAAAATGACGATCAAGGTCATGAAAGAGCAGTGTGCTACATCAGTCGTACCTTGGTGGGATATGAACTAAACTATGATAACATAGAACGTGCATGTCTTGCAATAGTATTTTCTACTCAAAAACTTCAGCACTATATGCTAAACTACCAAACCATGTTGGTCGCAAAGATTGATCCTCTGAAATATCTCCTAAGTAAAGCAACATTAACAGGTCGATTGGATAAATGGGTGATGATACTTAGTGAATATGACATCCAATATGTGGAGAGGAAAGCTATAAAAGGACAAATAATTGTAGATTAGTTAGCGGATGCACCTGTGAAGGTAGGCCATCCTTTAGTGGCAAATTTTTCTGACGAGTTTATCTTCAAAGTTGACACTAGAACCAAATGGAAATTATACTTTGACAAGTCACATAATAATCGTGGTTGAGGAGTAGACATACTATTCTTAAATAATTTAGAATTTATTTCCCTTGCACCAACAACATAGCAAAATATGAAGCCTTAGTGACAGAACTAAGAATGGTAGCCCAATGGAAGATTAAGAGTCTACATGTTTATGGGGATTCTCAGCTAGTAGTCCGACAAGTAAGTGATGATTATGAAACTAAAGATGAGAAATTTTCCCCCTACAAGTGCATGGCTGATAGTTTCAAGCAGTACTTTGATGGCATAACCTTTCAAAAAATACCACTCATTCAGAACAAGGCATCAGATGCTATAAAAATTGTGGGTTACTTATTTGATATTCCTAGCAACGTGCCTAAATTCGAGTTTTTGGTCAAAAAATTGTTGGTCCTTGCCTATGATGTCCCTAATTCCATGATGCTTTGTACAATTGTTGGTCCTACTTCCCCTTGGTACAAGGACGTATACGACTATCTAAATGCCTAAATCTTACCTTTAGACTTGTCAAATAACCAATGTAGAAACTTTATCCATAAGTCTGCCAAATACACCATCATCGAAGATACCCTGTATAGACATACCTTAGATAACACCTTAATGAGATGTCTCGATGTGGAAGAAGCACAAGCAACCTTGTGAGAGGTACATGAGGCTATATGTGGATCCCATTCTAGTGGTCCTACTTTAGCCCACAAGATTATGAGATTAGGTTATTATTGGCCTACAATGGAAAAGGACTCATATATCTTTGTCAATAAATATCGACAGTGTTAGATACATGGAGATTTGATACGTGTGCCAGCATAGGAGCTTCATCTAATTACTTCACCATGGCCATTTTCCCAATGGGGACTTGAACTCATAGGTAAGATATACCCTACATCATCCAATGGCCATAAGTTCATCATAATCAACACCAAATACTTCACCAAATGGATTGAAGCTATTCCCATGACCTACATAATTGGCACACAAATATCCAATTTTATCCTAAACTACATAATTTTTTAGTATGGTGTACCTCAATCCATTATCATAGACAATGGTCATCCATTCAAACACAAATAATTCTACCATCTATGTGAACAATTCCATATCCAACATCATTTTTCCACTCCATATTACCCACAAAGTAACGGCCAAGCCGAGGCATCCAATAAAACCATAATCAGAATCCTATAAAATATTGTCAATGATATTGGTTGTGACTTGCATTTACAACTTAATCCTACCTTATGGGCTTACCACACAAGCATTTGTACTTCCATCGGTGCCTCTCCATACTCCCTAGTATTTGGATTTGAAGCTATCTTACCTATTGAGGTTGAATTCCTTCCCTGAGGGTATCCTTGAAAGATCATATTGACGATGAAGAGTATCGTGTATCTAGATTGCATGAGTTAGAATTCCTAGAAGAACATAGATAGAAGGAACTAGATCATTTGAAAGCATATCAGAATCGCCTTCATCATAGCTATAATAGGAAATTTCTAAATTGACACTTTGACATTGGTGACTGGTCTTAATGGAGAACCCCAAGAATCAAGTTGAACGAGAAAAACTAGGTAAGTTTGAACCTAATTGGTTAGGGCCCTTTATTGTCACATAATCTTTTGGATTAGAAGTGTATCAACTCTCTACCCCTAAAGGAGAACCACTTCTATCACCAATCAATAGACTTCATCTGAAGAGGTTCTATGTGTAGCTTTTGAGAACTATGTCTTAATCGAGAAAATACAATTTTCTTTTTTGAAAAAATAAAAAAAGTAGTAAAGAGAAACAATCCATCCAATAGTGAAAACCACTTTGGTGGTGCTATGGATAAGTACCATGGTGAAAACCTGGAAAACAAGTACCATGTGTAGTCAACTTGGCTCCTTCCTCTACCATCACTCTAATGAAAAATTTCACCTTCACTCATAATAAATGGTTATCTTATCCATTACTTGGAATGATTGACATCAAGTCCACTCTGTCTCCCCATTCCATCTTGTATGTCTTATTCCTGACTGGGGGAAAATCCTCATTCTGTGTCATGTGGACCTTGTATATAGCAACCCAATGTCAAAAAATATCCTGAAAAAAGCTAAAAAAACATTGTAAAATGTCCTAAAAAAAATCGAAAACATTTCAAAAATCCCAAAAATAGAGTTGGAGTTAGTCGTGTCAAGTAAGTCGTGGACATAGTCAAACTACATTTCCTCTGTGACTAGACATAGGCAAGGCCATCAGTTGATGTGCCCCTAAGGCATTAGGTCTTCCTATCTAGGTGTCTCACATCTCACACACATAAAATCATGACTCTTTGTACATATAAAAGTCATTGGTCATGTCGAACTACGAGGTATCTGCGTGTACAATGTAGGAAAGGATATCAATCGATGAGCCCCCGAGGCCACACTAGGTTAGTTCAATAGGGTTTATCACATTCACTATCACACACATTGCATATCATCAACTTAAGTACATATTTTCAATTAGTTATGTCAGTTAGAGTCTCGTTGAACTATGAGGTCTCTGCGTATACAACATAGGCATGGCTATCAATCGATGAGCCCCCGAGGCTGCATTAAGTTGGTCCTTTAGGGTACATCATCTCAATTCATACACTCTCAACACATGCACACACTCATAACAGTCAAGGCATCAAAACAAGTCATGCATCAACAAGGCAAACATCTCAAAACTATCATCAAGTCAAAATCAAACACATTGTCAAAGTGATCAACTTATGTCTTAAGCAAGATATGTCTTTCTTGTCAATGAACATCGTCAATCGTCGTAGCCTCATGTAGATTTTCACATCAAAGAAATCAGGCTCAATGTCTTATATGACATGTGTCTTTCTTAAACCAGGCTTTGTCATGCCTTACACAAATAGTCACCAAGTCAAAACCAGACTCAACGTCTTATATGGTATGTGTCATCCCTCACATTGAGCTATGTGAAGCATCAAACAATTACATAAGATCAAGTTTTGGAAAATAATTTTATTGGCTTTTTGACTTTATATCTTATTTTTTCTTATCTTTTTATCAATTTGTGCATGAGTCTGGTTACTAGCTTTCTCAAGGATGTCCCTTGAAGGATTTAGAGAAGCAAGGATGTCTCATGACTCTTTTTCTTTGACTATTGTCTGTCAACTATCTTTTTAAACTTTGGATTTTTAGTCATGTTACTAGTTTCCTCAAGGATGTCCCATGATGGATTTAGAGGAGCAATGACGTCTCATGACCCGTCTTTTTTTATTTTTTGTCTATAGTTTGTCTAGACAACAAGACTGGGGAAATCTTTCTTTTAGTATGAGTTACGACACTCCTTGTCTGCGACTATCTGTATTTAGCAAGTGGATTACTTTATACACTATGGTCTATCCCATATCATGGTGTGTATTATCCATTTGTGTCAGTCCCACCCAATGATGATAAAATGCAAAGCTTAGTATATATATGGAAAAATATTGAAGATTTTATGTCCTTCAAACAACCTTTCTTGTTTCTTACTAACATTTTGAATTATCCACGCTAACATTTCTTCTTTTCTGCATCTTCACCACCATTATCTATCCATTTCGAGAGCACACACATGTTTTGTAAACCTGCCTATCCTCTCAAAGGGGGCATACCGATACCTCCTCATCATTCTCCCTTTCACTGGGGCATATTTTTTTTCAATTTCTTTGACACAACGTGATAAACAACATTGTATCAAAGAGGGAAAACCTATAGACATTGAAAATTGGTATAGGCCTGCGAATACCACTTTCGACATAATTTTCCAATGTCCATGGTCATGATTAAATAATGTTAATTATTTAATTATTTCTTAAACACATCTTTCTTCTATTAATTAAATAACCTTTTAATTATTTGATTAATTCATTATGAACCTTATTCAACTCTGATTAATTAATTAAATCATATTTATTTAATTACGTCGATAATTAATTAATTCCCTTTCCGAATTAAATAGTTTATTATTTAATTTACCTCTTATCATATTTCGACTATAATTAAATATTCTTTTTGAATTATTTAATTATTCAATTAACCTTTTCAGTCAATTAAATAAATTATTATTTATTTAATTAAATCATTTAAATTTTTGAATGTTGAATTAAATTAACATTTAATTCATAATTAATTATTTCTGTCACATTCTTCTGTCATCCAGTTGAATAGTTATTCACTCACCATCTGACTCGATATCTATTTAAATCGATCAGTTATCTCTGGATTCATTATCTTATCATCTCTACGAAGGGACTCTCGGTCACAACGAGTCAATTAACTAGTTCAAACTTATATGCATGAACATATTTATTAATTAAATATCTTTATTTATTTAATTAATTCATGTGTGCATTCGAATAGATCATTCTCCAAGTTCTAACTATCATTTTCATTCAAAGTCTAATTCTTCCATTTTCAAACATTCAACTGAAGGTTAAATCATTTATTTAATCTTGATCTCTTGTTCTTAAATATTTTTGAACAGTCTTAACACCAGATTAAATTTTTATTCTTATTTAATCTTTATCCTGAAGAATTTCCCAACTCATGTTCTCGCTGACACAAAACTCACATCGCATGGCATTCATCAATCTCGATCATTGATCTCTCTTTTGAATCTGACCCGATCGTTTGAGAACCAAATTTCTATAAATTGGTTGATCTTTGCTAGTATTCCTCCTCCCGAAATCAATACGCTTTTTGGAAGAACTTAATCTTTGATATTTTTCTTAAACATACATCAAGGCTATGCTTGCATACATACTGAATATATGAGGGCAAGAATACCGACATGACAAAATGGAGAAGGACAATCTAGATAATTCGAGGAAATGGGTTGATATACGGTGAGATTGTTTCATATTATTGCTTTATTTACTATTTAATTCTTTTGAGTTTTCTTTGTTGTTTGATTTAGATTTATGCATGTTAGATTAGATTTAACCATCTTACTGTGCAACATTCATTTTATCTATTTCACACAAGGAAATCAGAGAAATGTTCATATCCCACCGGATCCCCTACAGAAGCACTCTACAAATGTGACAAAAGATTTTCCATGGTGTGGGGTATGTTAGATGCCTCATTCATCACAATAGTGTGTAGTGGAACAATCAATAGAAGAGTCCCAAGATGACCAAAGAGAATCTCCACCTCCCAATGATCAAGATGCAATGAAAAATGTGTTGTTGACTCCATCAAATTTTTCTTGTAGTGATTATTCCTCAAATGATGAGCCATCTAAGGGAGATGTTGACGTGCAAAGGGAAAAAAATGATGTGCATCACCAACAAGTGGTCTTAGATGAAGAAGACGATGGTGACAATTTTTTGAATTAGTTTGAAATAGATAATATTGTTCGGAGGAGACCCTCTAATGAAGAGATTGAGAACTACATAGTTGCTCTAGTTGCTAGGGAAAGAAACAACATGCAGTTAAGAAATAGAACTATCCTTGGGGATACAAGAAAACCCTGCAGTTTGTTCATCAAAGAAAATGATGTATGGGATGTCGTTGTCAAAGAATATGCAAAGAAAGAAGATCCAAAACCCAAGGACGTTAAGGAAGCTATAATTTGGATGAAGAAATTGGATAAAGCTAAGACAAATGGTGAGGTTGCCTCCCAAAATACTTAATTCAAGGATCTGTAGTCTAACTTTGATAAGATTCTAAAAGGGGATGAGAAGCTAACATCTGAGGCCATAAATTATCCTAAATTACCAAAATATAATTTAGTGGATATGTTTCAAGTACTTTCCCAAGTCAAATTCATTGTCCCTTTTCTAGAAATGATGCGGATAAATGAACATAAAGATAAAGTTGTTGCACTTATCAATAACATTGCTACAAATAAAGGGGATAAGGTAATGATTGATCAAAATGAGTCAAATAAGGATCAAGAGAATAAATGTGCTATTGATGAAGCAACCACTAAAAACCCTCAAATATAATTGGGCACTACTATCACAACTAATACCAATCATGTGAATCCTTTTTTCTTGAGTTTGATTATTGATGGTAAAATGCTAAAAAAATGCATGGTTGACTCTAGAGCTTCTAAAAATGTAATTCTAGTGAAGATAATGCATGCATTTGGCTTGAAGGTAGATAGTACTTATATTAAGTGTTATGCAATGGATTCCAGAGAAGTTCCAGTCATAGGGGTTATCAATAGTGTTCCATACAAGTTGGCAGGATTCCCAGAAAAGGAGTTGCACATGAGTGTTATAGTGGTGCATATCCCACCCAACTATGGGATGTTGCTATCAAGGAATTGGAGTGCTTCCATGGGTGGAAGAATATAGTGTGACTTATCATTTTCTACATTTTCTATTGATCAAACGAATGTTAAAATTATTAGGGAGAAAAGAGCTCCTCACATGATTGAGAATATGGAAGAGCCACAAGAACCCGTCGGAATAAATTTTGTGGACAGATTTGGAGAACTTCCAAGTTGAAGAGGACATGTTAGAAGAAGTATAGCTTGTACCCATTAACAAGGAAGTGTTGAATATATCATTAGATGATGACTTGTGGACAATTTACTTTGATGGAGCATGCTCTAAAGAAGGCTCGGGAGTAGGGATCTTTTTTATTTCCCCTCAAGGTAAAACTTTCAAGTACTCTTTTTTTTTGTAATTCGCTTGTACTAACAATGTTGTTGAGTATGAGGCTCTCTTACTTGGTCTGAAGTTGGCTTCAGAACATGGTATCAAGTCATTAAAGGTGTTAGGAGATTCTAGATTACTTGTCTCCCAGATTAGATCCCATTTTTCAGCCAAGGATTAGAGGCTTAGGTAGTATAGAAATGTAGTTTGGGACACTGCTGAGACCTTTGATGCTTTTGGAATAGATTGGGTTGAGAGGGGGTAGAATGTTAGGGCTGAATTATTAGCCAATATTGATGTTAAACTTGATGATGTTACATTTGATGGAATTTCACAAATAGAGGTACAAACTAGGCCTGTAGTGCCAGATAACATTTATAACTGGCAAGTGTTTGATGATAACACTGACATTTTAAGGTTTTTGCATTGCATTGATTAGTATGAGATCTAGGATATTGAATTTGGTTCATTTTTGGTGGAGGTTGATGGAAAAGAGATCCTTTTTTGGAATGATATAATTATGTTGAAAACAAACACTATTCACAAAGGTTTGGTTTCACTTGAGAGGGTTTTTGATGGCCCTGACAGGTCAAGTACTAAGTAGGAATCTTCCCACAAAGAGGATTTAGAGGATATAAACTTAGGAACAAATAATTCCCCTAATAAATTCTACATTGTTAAAAATATGAAGCCTCATGTTAGAAATATGCTAATTTCCCTACTTAGAAAGTATAGGCATGTTTCTACTTGGCCATATGATGATCTCAAGGCATATAGAGAAGATTTGTTCAACCATGAGATTCCTTTGAAGCCATATATGAAACCATTTAGGCAAAAAAAAAGGTCGATTAATCCAACCCTACAACCTAAGATGTAGGAGGAGCTTGCCAAGTTAAGATATACAGGGATCATTAAGCCTATTAGGCACTCATCCTAGGTTTCAAACCTTGTTCCTATAAGGAATAAGAATGATGATATTAGATTGTATGTTGACTTAAGGATTTTAGATGTTGCTTCCTTGAAAGAACTGTCCATTGCCCAACATGGAAGCCATGTTGCAAAATTTAATAGGATGTGAACTAATCTCCATGATGGATGGGTTCTCTGGTTACAACCAAGTGATGGTCAAGGAATCTGACCAGTTCAAGATTGCATTTACTACACCTTGGGGGACATATGTTTATGTAAGGATGCCATTTAGCCTGATGAATTTTGGTACAAATTTCCAAAGATCTATTGATGTAGCCTTTGTAGATTTTTTTGACCTTTTTCTTGCAATTTATCAAGATGACTTCACTTCTCACATCAAGAAAGAGGAAGACCATTGTTCTCATTTGGAGAAAATATTTGTCAGGGCCATAGAATATGGGATATCATTGAATCCTAAGAAATGTGCTTTTGGATTGAAAGAAGGGAAGCTTCTTGGACACACTGTTTCAAAGGAAGGGGTTCAAATTGATCTAGAAAGAGTAGCATCTATTGAAAATATTGCACAACCAAGAAATATAAAAGGTATCCAATCCTTCTTCGGGAAGATTAACTTTGTACGGAGATTTGTTACAATTTTTTCTAAAATTATCTGCCCTTTTTCCAAGATGCTAAAGAAAGGAGAAAAGGTAATATAGATAGAGGAACCCTCCAAAGCTTTTTAAGCTATTAAGGATGCTATCAAGGAGGCTCCTATTCTTAAATCCCCTTATTATTCAAAACATTTCCAATTGTTCATAGTTACTTCTTTCCATACTATAGCAAGGTTTTTGTTGCAAAAGAATGATGATGGCTTTGAACAACCAATTGCATTCTTTAGTAAATCATTGCAAGCTGCAGAATTGAAATATGATGTAATAGAGAAATAGGCATATGCCTTGGTAAAGGATGTCAAGAATTTTAGACCTTATTTGATGGGAGCAATAGTTGTTTCTTATGTTCCAACAGTTGCAGTTAAAGATATTTTTACTCAACAGGAGACCACAAGGAGGCGATGTAGATGGATTAATAGGATCTAGGAGTTCAATATCGACATACAAATTACAAATCTTGTTAGAGGTCAAGGTCTAGATAAACTAATGGATGTGACCAATTTAGAGGCCAATAAGATAAATCAAATAGAGCAAGAGAATGTTGCACCTATCTCTGATATGCAGATATGTGACTAGTACATGAGAATTGTTGAGTATTTATCGAAAATGCAATGCATTGAAGGAATTCCACTCAATGAGAAAAGGAATCTCAAATTAAAATAAATTAAGTATGTTATCATTGATGGAAAAATTTGGTGGAGGATTCTTGAGGGTGTCATACTTATATGTGTGGATGGTGATCAGGTTGAAGATTTACTAGTGGAAATGCACAAAGGAGCCTATGGAGGTCACTACATGGCCAAGACAACTACTCATAAGATCTTGAGGGCTAGTTTTTGATGGCCTACTATGTTCAAATATGCCCATAGGTATGTTAAGAAATGTGATGCTTGTCAAAGGTTTGCTAGGAAGATGGAATTATCTCTCAATTTTCCACTAGGGCCAATATCTACTCCATCTCCTTTCTAGCAATGGGGCATTGATTTTATAGGTGAGATATATGAAAAATCTAGTGGTGTGCATGCTTGGATACTGGTGGTGACTGACTACTTTACCAAATGGGTTGAGGCAATCCCAACTAGAAAGGCTACAAGTAAGGTGGTCACTGACTTCTTGATGAATAACATCTTGAGCAAGTTTGGGGTACCTGAGAGAATTGTCTCGGATAATGCAATATGTTTTAGGTCTGAGGAATTTGTTGGTTTCTGCAATCAGTATGGCATAATTGTATCATATTCTTCTCCTTATCACCCCCAAGGAAATGGAAAAGATGATTCTATTAAAAAAATCCTGATGAAGATCATCAAGTATATTATTAAGAAAAATAAGAAGGCTTGGGATTCAAAGTTGTAGTTGTCATTGTGGGCTGACAGAACAACTATCAAGAAAGAAATTGGATATTCACCATTTCACTTAGTCTATTGGGTAGAAGCATGCATACCACAAAATAATTTACTGAAGATGTACAAGTTTCTCCAAGAGTATGATGATGTTTGAGATGAGATGCAACATAGAATGGAAGAGTTAAATTGATTGGATGCAACTCAAAGAGAGACTCATAAAAGGAATGAAAAACTACAGCTTCAAGTGAAGCATCTTTATGAAAAGAAGGAAGTTGATATAAAAATTGAGATATGAGCAATGTTGTCGAATGCAATAATGGAAGATAAAGGCAAACATGGAAAGTTTGGTCCCTTATGGTTAAGTCCATATATAATTGCTGACATACATGGGGAGGACTCATATTTCTTACAATCCCTCATAGGTGAAATTTTGGAACTGCCAATACATGGATAGTTCCTGAAATCCTATTTCTCTTGAAATAGTTATTTTCCATGTACAATGTATAGTCCTGTAATTAGTGTATATAGGTGTGGTGTGTTTTATTTTGTTTTGTCTACTTGTCTTGTCCGGAAAAGCTCCTGTGTTTTGGTTCTCTCTATATTGGTCTGCTACACCTAAGATTCTAGTTTCTTGCTATGCCCACAGGGGGAATACATCCCAAGTCAGAGCCACTTGTAGAGCTCTTAAAATTTTCCACAATTGTGCTCATTCTTGTTTCCCTAGTGTTTGGCACCACTAGTCTACCTTGGGGTTTGGGGTTTTAGCCATAAAAAACTTTTCTTTTGGGCTTTTGTTTCATTTTGGTCTGGACATTCTAATTTTGTGTTGACCTATTGTTCCAAGTTACTGGTTGCATAGGTCATGGTTTCAGCCTTTTAAGTTGTTCATGTTACCAATCCATTTTACCTAGCCTATCAGTTTTTCCATATGTGGATTTGGTTTTAATTTTTGCTTAATGTTGGGTCAATAAATTTTATGACTTTAGACTTATGTCTAAATTTCCCAGCTCAAGGGTTGTGCCTGTCTGCCTAGTTGGTCCCCTTTCTATGAATAACAATTATTGTATGTGCAATTTTTTTGACCGTCAGATGGATAGGCCGGATCCTAATTGTTCCTCATTGGCCTCGCAAGGATTTTCAATGATGTCACAAATTTGCTGCAAGGTGTGCAAGATGTTTCCACTTTTCACTTACAGTCGTGGGCCCAAGTCCTTGTTTGCCTTCTAATTAATGAAGGTTTTTCAATCAATGGTTGTCATGTAATGATGAATCATGGCCATTCCTCATTGACCTCGTGAAATTAAAACAATAGTTTTAATGATGCTATGAGTTGTGCGAACAAATGACTTGTGGATGTTGAATCCAAGCAGGATGTGATTAGGGTGGGACCTGCTCATGCTGAGGTGGTGTCGCGTATGTGAGTTTTCATTCACCTAGGATTTGGTGGAAAAATGTGGCATTTTAAAACCATATTGACTCATTCTTCCTTGCTCTTTCTTGCCTACGTGGATTGAGATCAATGGTTGGTATTCAAAATGGGTTAGTGTTGTATGATAGCCATTGTTTCTCATGTGAGTGAATAGTAATGGTGGAGTTTGGACTGCGCCACAAAATTTAATGCTAAAAGTTCCAAATTGCGCATAATTCCATACTGAAGAAGAAATTCTAGGTACCAAGTGACATGAGATTTTTCTTGTAAGTTCAGCATAACTACCATTCAAATTCTTTGCAACAAAAACCATAAGTAACGTATACACCACATTCTCTGTCTTTCGAAAATCTTGTTGATTTCTTGAGGGCAAGTGCAAATTGTATTTTTCTTTGTTTTAAAAGCTCACACTAGTTTATTTTCTTTAAAATTGTTTTAAAGCTTGCATAAATAATTTCCAAGACCTTTTAAATTGTGAAACTACTATGTTTAAGGCTATAAGCTAGAGGCTACACCCCATAAACATTTTGGTACTTCAACAGCCTAGCTCAAACCTTAATCTATCTTGTGCAAATGGCACCCAAAGAGCAAAGTTCTAGCTCTGAAAATCCATCTAGGTCATTTTCTCAGTATTTCATAGACTTATTAGAACTCTCTACTGATTAGAAACTTGATGGAAAGGCAATGTTTTATGGGCCCCAGGTTTTGAAAGGGTTAACTGATAAGAAATGTGCAATTTGAGATGCTTAGGTGTCGTATACAAATCGGCAGTTGTTTTCTAATTGGTTTGGGAACAGGAATTTATGTGCTCCTCTGTGCAACCCTTGGAGGTTGGACCTTGGCAAGTTGGTGGTACCGAATGTATATCTAGATGTTGACTTGTTAAGAGATGTTGCAGTGAGGTACGACCCTGTAACTAGAGTTTTCAGGACATATGATGGTGTGGAAATGGCTAAAATAACCGAGGAGATTATAGGAATTTTTGATTTGCATGAATGCAATAAGGATATGGTTCCTATTGAACTTAAGGCCTTCAGAGAAGAGTATAGAAATACTAAGGTTTTATTTAGGACTTCTCTATTAAAACCTCATTTGGAAACCACAGGAATTGGAAAAAATAAGAAGAGGATAGTTATTGGCAAAAATGAGCCAGAACCTTTTCCCATAAACTATTTTTGCAATTATTTTAGGAAGACTATTTGTTCCTTGTGTCAGGTTCTTGGTATTACTATAAATACTACCTTGCCTATTGACCTCATGTACATGTTTATGAATCTTCAACATCTAGATTTCAATGTGGTATATGATTTCACTACCTATCTAGTAGATAAAATGCATGAGAGTCTAGTAGCTCTAAAAGAAGGAAAAAGACTCATTGGTTTTAAGTGGAATTATCTATTGATGCACATGTTTTTTTATAAGGGAGAGAGAATTTTTGGGTAGAACATTGAATTGGAAAAGAAAGAGGATTATATTGACATGCCTGTCCAATACTGGACCAAAATTCTAGATAGGCTTGACTGCGAATTTGATTATGTAGTGTTTCATAATATTTTTGGGTCAAGATTGTGAAGATCATTGGTCTATGATCCACCTATAATTCCAAAGGAAAGTCATGATTTATTAAGGCCAATGGAGAGGAGGCTTGAGTTAAATTTGACACACAATTGGGGAGATATCATCCCATACTATAATACAACATTTTTTAGGGTATGTGGCACTAATGTGAACCCATTTTATTTGCCAAGGGATGTGCCTCTCAAAATTGGATTCATAGAAATCTTGAGACAATAGGGATGTGCTCAAACGGCACACTTTCCAACAAAACAAAAGAAGGGATCTTTCTTTCCTGAGTATACAACTTTTGTTGATTTTGTCATGGAAAAATGGGGATGGAAAGATTTGGGGACACTACTTGAGCCTTATAGTTTAAACATTGTATGCCCAAGGAGCCATGATCTTGAGTGTTTCATTTCTCAAATGAAGACAAAGCATAGGATAGGCATATTTATTCACAACTTCTACTTCCCTGAGGATATCATCAGAAACATCCTTGATTTGCAGGTGCAGGAGGAAAGAAAAGAAAAATATGTTGCCTTTATGAAGATGATGGAGAAGAAGAAAAAAAATAACCCTTCATATAATCCCATGCTGAATATCAGCGGTGAGTTGAATAGGGACACATATGCTATTGACAATTTTGAGAGTATGGTAGGGGTCTTGAAGGCTGAACAGGTAGTTGAGGACAAAGGAAATTCATAGGGTGTTGAGGAGTATCCCAAATTAAGATTGGAGGAAAGACCTTCTTACCAACCTCCAAAAAAGGTTAGGGTATATTCTATGAAGATGGGAACAATAATTGAAAAGAAGACCATGCCACCTCCTGCTATTTCAAAAGAGTCTAGGGCAGTGTCTCATAAGAAATTAGTGCTATCGACTTTAGGGAAATTTTTGCAGAATGTTGTTGATCTGGACTCTCCCCCAATGGCCCCTTCTCCAACACAACCACCATCACCCAAGAGATAGAGGATTGAAAAGGAAAAAGTGGTTAACTATCGTGATACAGATGATGAAGAGATCATGGTGACCCTTGATGACATGCGGCAAGGGATGCCATTTTTTCCACAAGGTGTTGCACCAAGTTTTGGAGTAGTTTCTTTAAGGTTGGGAAAAGATGAAATAAGAGGAAAACTCAATATTCATTACTTAAGGATGGAATCCTATAGAGAATTCATGAGAAATGACTTTTTTGTTAAAATAAATGCATTGAAATATTTTGTATGGAGGTTGCATATTCTAGTGTATGTTGAGAAGGTAGCTCAAGAAAGGAATTTGCATCCAAAGTTTCCAGAGAAAGTTATTCAATCCAATTTCATGCAGAAAATGAGGGAAACCTTCAAGGAGATGACACTAGAGAAAGGTAGGGAATTGGTGCAAAAGAGTGGAGTATTGTTACTCCTCGAATGGGATATTACTGATGGTGTGGTATTCAATACAATAAGAAGGGCCAATAGGCCACTCCTTGAAACCAAGGAGGGAGCTACATTGGCACTTAAAGGGCCAACCTTTAGTGAAGAATGGGATGCCTTAGCGATTTGGTCATTATCTACTCGGTCCAAGAATCCATTTGTTGCAAAGCTAGCTTATTTCAGTGGTCACTTGGTTGTGAGAAGAGTTGCTGATACTCTAGCATTGGAGGCAATAGATATGGCAATGAATGTTGCTTAGTTCAGTAGAAAAAACTATTAATGATTTGACCAAGGACAGAGATACTCTTAGGGGCTAGTATAATGATCTCATTATTGAGTATGATAGGAGTAAATAAAAGGTTGTAGAACTAGAAACTGAGCTAGCATTATTGAAGTAGGAAATGGAGGGGTGGAAGTCTCAAGGACAAGATATCTCTAGCCATAATGTTTTTGATCCACCAATGGAGTAACCTCAACCTCCTTACAAGAAAAATCCTTAGCAATCATTCCATATAATATGAGACAACTGCTCATTACAATTGAAAGGGAAAATAGCCCAGGAGGAGGAATTTCAAGGGAGAAATTAATCCACCAGGTTGAGGAGTATAAAGAATTGTTGCAACAGTCCCATGAATCAATGTTCAAAAGTAATATAGTAATTTTAGATACTGTATTGAGACACTTGAATAGAAAATTCCAAGGAAAATTAAATAGTGTCCATGCAGGTTATGTTTTAATGTTGCAAGCAATCAAAATGTTCCCAAGAGATAAAGACGTAGCCACCCCATTGTTGGATAGGTGGTGTCCTAGAGCTTAACAATTAAAGTTCATGGCGGTAGGAGAAAAGCATCAAAAGGAAAAGTATCCCAAGGTTATACCAACTTATCAATTTGTTAATGAGATTGTGGAGCAAAAGTTCCAAGGATATGTTGCTCCTATGGAAATTAAGATCAAATAATTGAAGGCCAAATATGATGAAGTTGACCTTACACCATTACCAAAAATACAACATAACTATGATGAGGTAAAGCCTTTGTAGGCTTGTAAGGACCAAATGAAAGATATCATGACAACCCAGACAAATGAGATATAAATGAACATTGATATTGTTATGTTGAATGATACACTTGAGAAACTATCCTTTGTTGTTATTTTCTTAGAATATTTTGATAAGGAAACTACTTTAGTGATGGTGAAATCTGCACCATATAGGGAAAATATTGATGAGGTTATCGCTTTTAAGTGGCCATTTGAAGAAAATTTTGAATTATGGAAGATGGTATTCACTAATGATTTTGGAATATGAGCACCAAGATGGAGAGTATGACTTGGTCTAGTACAGGTTTGGCCTCAGAAGTTACAATTGAATATGCACTTAATTTTCCTAGCTCAAGGTGCAGATTGTTGATGTGGATTATTGCTCAGGTGGATAAAGTGTTATAATGGAATATGAGCACCAAGATGGAGAGTATGACTTGGTCTAGTATAGGTTTGGCCTCAGAAGTTACAATTGAATATGCACTTAATTTTCCTAGCTCAAGGTGCAGATTGTTGATGTGGATTGTTGCTCAGGTGGATAAAGTGTTATAATGGTTAAAGATTCTTTTCCTTCTAATAGGTTTCCTTTTGGAAGGTGGTTTTCCTTCCCTGCGGTAATTGAAATAAATTTTGTCTTATACACATTCCCTCTAGTTCCAAAGCACAAAGATAAATATAGAAGGGAATATCAGTCCAATCAAATGTGGACATGTATATTGTTTGACCTAAAGGTTTGTTTTCCCCCTTATTCTATAAAAGGGAATTTTGGGCCGATGTAAAAGGTCTTTTGTTGAATCTAAGATTTGAGAGTGCATAATTTATAATACAAAGAGTATGAACATTGATTCCATATTTTAAAGTTTAGAATTAGATAGGAGAATTTTGTCAATTATGGGGCTCTTAAGCATGTTTGTGTCAAATATAACAATCTTTTGAGTCTATTTTCTCTCCAATCGTGATACCTGACATGAATTATTAATGAAATATTGGTCAAATACTAGTTTCATTTATTTTCATTGTTCTTTACTTTGAATTATACTATAATTGTGGCTATGGTGCAAAGGATCAGTTAAATGCATTGGTTATTGTGTAAGTTCATGCAGGTCAGCAACTCGATTTATAAGTAGTAATAGATTTTTGGTATAGATACATGAATTGTTATGCAATTCATATAGATATTAACTATTTACGATGACATTTTCCTTATAGTTTAATTATTTCTCATTTGACTTCGTGCTTTATGATTTGGCACTGATACTGAAGTAGTGGTCATATTTTTCACATCTTTGGCATTTGATTTTAGAACATTTATTCATAATAATCTTCATATTGATCTATCTTTGTTATGTTTGAAGTTCTTTGCGGATAGGAATTGGATCTTTGAAGGAATTTCCAATTTCTTGAAGGATTTCATCTATTCAGTGTTGATGGGGAACCTATCTATTGTTATGCAATGTGTATTTCAATTTGTTTAGTTATTTGAAAGAGGCACATTGTGGGATCACCCTCTTGGGTCTTGCAGAGCCCAAAGTGTAGGAGAGCAAGTAGTAGTGCTTCTTCTCATTAATTTTGCCAATAATTCCCTAGGATTTCATCATTGAACATGGCAAATTCATGGAAACTTTGAGGAATCCGCTTGGGTTTTAAAAAACACCAACATAGTGTTCTCTGTAAATGAAGTTTAATGAAGTTGTTGTGGATGTATCTGATTTGTTCTTAGAGATGGTAAAATGATTGGTGAAGTGTGTTTAGAAATCCACGTGTGATTATCTTATTGGTGAATCATGTACTTTAAAGATCATCAGTGTTTTCATTAGGTTTGGCCGACTTGATGTTTACACATTAAATTATTCTTTTGCATTAGTTTGAGAAAGCATGTGCATGATCCAAGATGTTTTTTGGATCCTAAATTAAATATGTATTTGGACCTCTCACATTCTTATCCACCACGGGAATGTTGAGTAGCCGACCTAGTTTGAATTTGTAAATGAAATTGTATAGCTGACCTTGAAGAATGTTCCTGAGGATGAATATGGTATAAATGCAAGTTAAGTTGTAGTGAATTTCATATCCATCCATCATTCAATTTTATCAAGAGAAGAGTGTGCGAACAAATGCAAAAATTAGAGTGTGGAAGAGAGACTTGTGGCAATAGTACTTCACTGTATTCATAACCTTTTGATCAAGTTGTGAAGTGTATGGAACTCCTAGTGGTGGATCTTTATCTATTTCTTTGTATTCTTCTATAGGAAGTGAGCCTCTCTTTCTAGACAATGAGTCCCAAGGTAGTGAGCCCTTGATTTGGGTAGTGAGTCTTTGTACTTGGGCAGTGAGACTTTGTATTTGATATTGCATTACTACTATATTGTGAGATAATCCTCACCGTGGTTTTTAACTCATTGGGTTTTCTATGTAAATCTGGTGTCTCTGGTGTTGTGTTTTTGCTATTTTCATTTCATGTTCACACTTAATAATAGATTGAAGATAAAGTGGAATTGAATAAGTTTAAAAGTAAAGGATTTGATACAACTGATTCACCCCTCTCTTAGTTGTCTTATGGATTTCAGCAATTGGTATCAGATCTTTAGCTCCTTGGTGAAAATATTAACAACTTGAGGTAGATCAGATGGCACGCAAATTGCAGCTTCCTATGTTTGATGGAACTTATTAGATTGTCTAGAAAGAACATATGATAAGTTATCTAATTTCACTTAGTTTTAATACTTGGAAAGCAGTGGAGACAAAGTTTGTGATTCTAGAAGCCAATTCTTCGTCTACTGATAAAGTTGTAGCTTTTGAAGAGAATGAAAGAGAAAGGTTTTCTATCTTTAGTGCTTTATCTAAAAATGAAAGAGAAAAAGTTATTTATCCGGCTACAAAAAATGAAGTATGGACAAAATTGAAAGACATTTATGAAGGAAATGAGAGAGTAAAGTTTTCAAGGAAACTAACTGCTAAGAAAAAATTTGAGAATCTGAGAATGGAAGATGGAGAAGACATTGAAAGCTATTATCAGAGAGTTGAAACTATATCATCTGAAATCAAGAATCAAGGTGGTACCACAAAGGATGAAGATATAATTGAGAAGATCTTGATGACCTTACCAAACAATTGCAATGACAAAGTATTTGCTCTTGAAGAACAGGTATGATCCAAAGAAATTCACTAAGGAACATCTATTTGGTGTCTTGACTATATTTGAGATTATAAAATTTGCAAGAGATAAGGAGAGGATTGAAACAACCTTTAAAGCCATGAAGATAGAAGATGATGATGATGCAGAAGATTTGGAAGAAAATTTCACAAGGAGATTGAAGAAAGGTACTAGTAAATACAAAGGTAAGTTGCATTTTAAGTGTTTCAGTTGTGGAAATATTGGTCATTATGCATCAAGATATCCTAATAGAGCTACAAAAAAGAATAATAAGGATAGTAACAAGGATAAGTAGGATAGGAAGTTCAATAAGTTTTATTATGTTAAATAAGATGCACAAATTTTTGATGATGAATTCATTTTTCTAGCCCTAGAAAAGAAATGTTCAAAATAACCTAGTTTGAAGTGGAAGGATGAATCAGAAGGCACTCTAGTAACTTCTTTTCATGCCAGATAGGATGAAGAATTTTGGGTAATTGACAGTGGATGTTCAAATAATATGACTGGAGATAAGGGTAATTTGACTAAACTTGATAAGTATGATGGAGGTATAGTCATGTTTGGAGATCATTCTGGTGCTAAGATTTTTGGTAAAGGAACAATTAGCATTGATGGAAAACACAATACTGACAATATTTATTATGTAAAGGGTTTAAGGCATAATCTCTTTAAGTGTTGGAAAAATATGCAACAAATTTTTTAATCTTTTGTTTTAGGATAACACATCTAAGATCATAAAATGATCTAGAACTATGGTTGTAGCTAGAAGAATAACTCATGGAGACATCTATCAACTTAAAGGTGGTGATGGTCAGTGTTTTTTTTCCCATATTAGTGAGAGTTGGCTTTGGCACCAGAGGATGGGACATTGTAATTTTGATAATCTAGTTAGGATTAGTTCTAGAGAAGTTGTGAGAGATCTGCCTAGAATCATAAAGCCTTGAAATTCAATCTGTAGAAGTTGTCAAATGTGGAAAAAAACAAGGAACAATTTTAAAGAAAAGGATCAATCATCTACTAGAATGCTAGAACTAATCCATATAGACTTCTATGGTCCTACAAGAATAGGAAGCCTCAATGGTGACAAGTACTTTATGCTTTTAATTGATGATTACTCTAGGATGACATGGGTTACATTTCTTAGAGAAAAGTCTCAATCACTTGATAGATTCAAGGTGTTTAAAGAAAGAGTAGAAAATGAGGCAAACCTAAGAATAAAATTTTTAAGATTTGATAGAGGTGGAGAGTTTACACCCAATGAGTTCAATTTATTTTGTGAAGAGCATGGCATAAAAAGACATTATTCTACTCCTAGAACTCCACAGTAGAGTGGAGTTATAGAGAGAAAGAACCAGACTATGCAAGAGGCCACTAGAACTATGATGAAAGAAGAAAATGTTCCTGATATGTATTGGAGAGAAGCTATTCACATTGTTGTTTACATTCTTAATAGATTTTAAGTTAGAGGTAACAACACTAAGACCCCTTATGAATTATGGACTGGTAAGACTCCTACTATAAAATAATTTAAGGTATTTAGTAGTAGATATTACATTAGAAGAGATGAAGAAAATATTTGAAACTTTGATGCTAGATGTGATGAAATAATTTTCCTTGGATATTAAAATAACAATAAGGCTTATAGATGTTTTAATAAGAGGTTGAGGAAAGTAATTGAAATTACTAATGTGAAGGTTGATGAAGCTATGTATAGACTAGTGGAATTAATTGAAGTTGAACCTGACGAGCCTATCTATGTGAAAATACAAGAAGAAGAAAAACAAGAGAAAGAACAAAGTGAAGAAGAAGAAATTTTTTTGGAACATGCACCTAAGACTACTAAATATGTTTAGAAAAATCATTCAGAGGAACAGATAATTGGAGACAAAAGTGAAGGAGTGAAGACAAGAAGAAAAGTGGTTGAGGTAAACTTGTGTTTAATTTCTAAGATAGAACCAAAGACTATGAATGAATCATGTGATGATGAAAGTTTGGTTAGAGAAATGAAATATGAACTACAATAGATAGAGAAAAATGAGACATGGGAACTAGTCCTTAGACCTACAAAGAAGAATGTAATTGGTTTGAAATGGGTATTTAGAAACAAATTAAATGAAGATGGTGAAGTAGTAAGGAATAAAGCAAGACTTGTATGTAAAGGATATTCATAGGTTGAAGGAATATATTTTGAAGAAACTTATGCACCTATAGCAAGAATGGAGGCCATTCTAATGTTCTTGGAATTTTGAGCTCATAAAGACTTCAAAGTATATCAGATGGATGTCAAGTCTACATTTTTGAATGGATAACTGGAAGAAGAAGTATATATGGAGCAACAAGAAGGTTTATCACTGTCAGATAAATCGGACATGGTTTACAAACTAAAGAAGGAACTATATGGACTGAAGAAAGCTCTAAGAGCTTGGTATGCTAGATTGGATAGATACTTAAATAAGCAGGGATTCAACAAAGGGTCTGCAGACAAAAATGTTTACTTTAAGGTTGAGAAAGACAAGATCCTGATAGTTTTAGTATATGTTGATGACATAATTTTTGGTGGAAATGAAGGTATGTGTAAGATGTTTGCTGAAGTGATGCATAAATAATTTGAAATGTCTATGATTGGTGAACTAAATTTCTTCCTTGGACTTCAAGTTAATCAAATTCACAAAGGGATATTCATTTCACAATCTAAATATGTAAAGGAATTGTTAAAGAAGTTTGGAATGGATGACTTTAAATTGGTGTGTACCCCTATGGTAACTGGATGCAAGATAAGTAAGGATGATGAATCTTCTAAAGTTGATCAAAGAATTTATAGATCCATTCTTGGTGGACTTTTGTATCTTACTACCACTAGACCAGACATTATGCATGCAATATGTTTAGTTGCAATATTTCAAGTAGAACCAAGTGAAGCACATGTTAAAGATGTGAAGAGGATATTCAGATATCTTAAAGGAACTCCATACTATGGACTATGGTATCCGAAGGAAAATGATTTCTCTTTGAATGCCTACACTGATGTTGATTGGGTTGGTTGTGTAGATGATTGGAAGAGTACAAGTGGATGAGAATTATTCTTTAGAGGAATATTAGTTTCATGGTTGAGCAAGAAACAAGATTCAGTTTCTTTATCCACTGTAGAAGCATAATATATTGCAGCAACATCTTGTTGTACATAGGTACTATGGATGAAGCAAAATTTGATGGACATAGGTGTGGTGAGTGATGAACCTACTTCTATCTATTGTGACAATACAAGTTCTATAAATATTTTAAAGAATCCAGTGATGCATTCTAGAAAAAAGAATATATCTATCAAGTATCACTTCTTGAGGGAGAAAGTATCGAGGAATGAAGTTAGACTTGAATATGTACCTACCAAAAAACAAGTTGTAGACATATTCACTAAGGCCCTTCTAAAGGATACCTTTGAGTATCTTAGAGGGAAGTTAGGGGTTACTGCCCCTCCTTATTTGAACTAAGTGCACATGGAGGTGCATCAATCAAGTGGAATCACAGACCCTTTTGTTCTGGACTAATGATTGAGATCTACTCCTCAGGGGGAGTAGAGAAGTGCATTGTTGTAGTATTTAATGTGGGTGTACTCCTTAGGGGGAGTGAATAGAGCTTTGTATGGAAAGAATTTCCTTTGACATTGATGTCAAAGGGGGAGAGAGAATCATGTGAAAATTTTATGCTTGGTAGGTTGTCGCTTCTAAGAATCATGTATACTGTATTTGATGGGTTTTCATATCAAGTGTTGCCATCAATGACAAAGGGGCAGATTTTTGTACAGGTTGAGTAAGTTGGATTTTTCTAACTACTTTTGAGAAAATTTAAGAAATGATGAAAGTTGTGTTGAAGTGTGTTCTGAGCGTGCTCCGATATTGTGGTTTGCACTTTTTCTAGTGTAATCCTATACCTATGAAGATATGTAGGTGTATTCATAAGCTTCAATGGATTGTATATTCCAAGTTTTAGCTTCTGGTTTGATGGAGAGTAAGAGTTATGTTCACTAGTGTGTGAATTGGTTTTTCAAAGTTATTTGGCTATTGATTGGGAGAATTTTTTTGGCTCTGCAGTCTTTTGGTATTTGGTTTCAGATCTTATAGATCTATGAGATTACTCTTTCTTATGGCTTATGTGTTTTGATAAATTTTCTTGTGGTTTGGCACTCCAGAAGACTTGCTCCAGAGCTCCTATGTTTTTGTTGGTTGTCCCGGTTGAACTGGTGAAGCGTTCTTTATGAATTTAGTTTGTTGAAGTTGTTGCAGATGTATCTAAGTTGTTCTCAGAGATGGTAAAATTACTGGTGAATCATTTTGAGTAATCCACATGTGATTACCTTATTGGTGATGCACACATACTTCAAAGATCATCGGTGTTTTCATTAGGTTTGGTTGACCAGGTGTTTACATGTTACATTATACTTTTGCATCAATTTGAGAAAGTGTGTGTGTGATCCAAGATGTTGTTTGGGTCCTAAATTAAATATGTATTTGGTCCTCTCACATTCTTATCCACTACAAGAATGTTGAGTAGCCAACCTAGTTTGAATTTATAAATGAAATTGTATAGCCGACCTTGAAGAATGTTCCTGAGGTTGAAGATGGTATAAATGAAATTTAAGTTGTAGTGAATTTCATATCCATCCATCATTCATTTTGAGCAAGAGAACAGTTTGTGAACAAGTGTGAAAAGAAGAGTGTGGAAGAGCGAATCGTGGCAACAATACTTCCTTGTATTCATAACCTTCTGATCAAGTTGCAAAGAGTGTGGAACTCCTAGTGGTGGATCTTTATCTATTTCTTTGTATTCTTATGTAGGTGGTGAGCCTCTCTTTCTTGACAATGAGTCCCAAGGCAGTGAGCAATTGATCTAGATAGTGAGCCTTTGTACTTGGGTAGTGAGCCCTCTGGCAGTGATCCTTTGTATCTAGTATTGCATTACTACTATATTGTGAGTTAATCTTCACCATGTTTTTTCCCTCATTGGCTTTTCCATGTAAATCTAGTGTCTTTGGTGTTGTGTTTCTATTATTTTCATTTCATGTTCACACTTAATAAAAAATTGAAGATAAAGTGGAATTGAATAAGTTTGAAATTAAAGGATTTGATACAACTGATTCACTCCCCCTCTGAGTTGTCTTATGGATTTCAATAATGTGATGGGGGAGGAAGGTTGGTCATATGCTTCAAATTGGATGGATTGAGTAGTAGAGGATTCATGAGATTTAGGGGATTGGGATTTTTATTGGTGTGGGGGAGATGAGGCTTGATGCATGACATGGGTAGATTGAGAATTTTGTTTTTGCATGGGGAATTAAGAACCTTTGAAAGTGTTCCTTGGATCCAACCATTTTGAGGGACATGAGATTAATTTGATTGGTAATACTGGGGTGATGTGGATTGTAAAGATGTGGGAGATGAACAAGTGGAATGAGAGGGTAAATTTTCCATGGATTGGTAAATGGATGATGAGGATGAGGAGCTTGAAAAGGATGTGGAGATGGGTATTTGGGATGGGGAGTTTTGGCTAAAGGCTTAGTCTCTCTTGTCAAAGGAAGGAAATGACAAGCAAGAGAAGATGGGTTGGGATTGGATGAAGGTGGGGAGGGTGGAAGTTTAGCACCAATGCCAAGGATATATCTAAACATGGAATCATTATCATTATTAAATTAGTGGATGAGGAGATGATTGGTGATGGGATCCCATGAGGATGATATAGGTGATGAGGGTGTGGGTGGGGTTTGAGGGGGATACTAGATAGGTGATTGGTGAAGGATTAGAGAATTTTGTCTAATAGATTCAAGGTGATTCAAAATATTCTCACTATCATCATATGGATTATAATATGGGTTCATGATATTAGATTGGGTTAGGATAGGTGAAGGTTGATTATAATATATTAGGCTTGATGGAGGATAGGGTAGATGGTCCGACATGGTTGGGTATTGATTGGAAGAGGAAAATTTAGGATTGGTTTTAGATATTAGGGATGGATTGGAAATATGTTAGGGGATGATTAGGAAAAGATGGGTGATTAGAAGAATAAATTATGAGGATGAATATGAAGGATGGGATTAGGCTTGGGATCAAATTTAAATACCTTAAACGTATTTCATTAGGCTAATGTTCTTAAGAAAATTTAGATTAAAGATGGAATCAAAATAAGGTCCTGATTTTTTATCGTGAGATTAGATTTGAAATGGATGATAGTGGATTAATGATAGGATCCTTAGATGAATGATTTGGATAATGATGAAAGGATATGGGGTATAAAGGATATTAATTCCTTAACCTAATTTTGATGTTCAAAGGATGTTTTTGTATTAAGTATTGGATTTGGATGCTTTGTTGAGAAGATAAATGGATAATGGTTGATTGAATTTGGATGAGGATAGATGGATTAGATTGGGATTTGGTTGGAATGGGATTAGGTTGATAATGGAATTATATTAAGATGATGATGAAGAATGGGGATTAAGGATGTGGATTAAGGATTTTGATGGTGATTAGGGGGATAGCTGGGATAAGTATGGATGATTAAGAGGGAGTGGTGAGGATGATTAGAAGGATTAGGGATGATTAAGGCGATAATGATAGTGATCATGGATGAATAAGATGGGATGACTAGAATGAGATAGGATGATTTAGAGATGATGTGGATTAGATGATTGGGTATGATTAGAATAAGATAGACTAGAAAGGTTAGGGTGATGATTAGGATGATTATGAATAGTTAAGATGATTATGGATGAGGTGAGGGGATATTTAGGATATTTAAGAGTGATGATTAGGATGGAAAAGAATGATTAGGATTAGAAGACATGACTAGAATAAAGCATGATTAGGATGAAATGATGAAGGGGGATGATTAGGATGGGATGATTATGATGAAATGAGGGGTTATTAAATTTAGAAGGGATGATTATAATGATTAATATGGGGATGATTAAGAAATGGGAGGATGATCAGGATAGGAAGAAGTGGTTAGGATGAGGTGATTAAGATGATTAGGATGAGATGAGGGATGGTTATGATGAGATAGGGGGCGATTAAGATTAGAAGGGATGATTAGGATGAAAATAGTAGATGAAACAATGGGAAATAAGATGAGGCCTATTATCCTTGACGATATGGAGTTCCTATTTTGCACTAAATTTTCACTCAAGGAAACCTTAAAGATCTCAACTTAATGTATGTAAAGGAGAAAAAGATCTTGTGATAGGGTTGTCCTAGGGCCTAATTATAAATTAAAGAGGGGTTCACCACCAAGCTAGGAATTGGAAAGACTAATTAAATGAAAGATCTAATGCTGAAACCTAATGCAATGCAAGAAATCACTAAATGGCCTAGAAAAACATGTAAATTAGAATATAAAGTTGAGAGATGAAAGGTGTGCACCTGGAAACTTGAAGAGACCTAGAATGATCTCTAAAACATTGAAAATACTGAAATTATGGCATACTATGACTCATACGCTAGTCTAGGTGTATCAGTTCTAGACTAGGGTTTCAGGTCTGGAACAAGTTTCTAGTAGTGTAGATTTAGGATCTATAAAAATCTAACTTTTTTCCTATTGTAGTATTCATACGCCACTTCTACTGTATCAATATTGTTCCACTTTTTTGAGAATTCAAAGTTTAGATCTATGCTCAAATCTCTATACTTCCCTTCCAAATAGATTTATAGATCCAAACGTATGAAAATACCTGTGAAAAAGAATATATTGTTGATTTTCTTATCGAGGGTTTGCCTTGATCAAACCCCTAGTTCGATAATTAAAGCTTGATGGAAACAATGAATCTTGAATGTAAATATGAATATAAAATCTATCCTTAAGTGTGTCTAAGATTAGGATATATGAATTCAAATGCAGCCATATTCTATAGTGCTAGAATGAGATGCAAGAATGAAACATGAACATGAATGAATCACTTTGATAGATCCCTAATCACTCAAATGAGCCCTAGTAGTGTATGTACCTTCCTTAGGTGAAAGTAGAGTGATAATGGAGGATGGAATCGCTTAGGAAACAAGTCATTAGGCTTGGATTGATGGCTAGTTGCATCTCCCAACCTAGAATCCATCATGATTCACCATAGGAAATCGTAATCAAACCTTGGCAATGGTAGATCTTGAATGAAAGTGAGCTTGAAGACTTGCAAACAAACTTCAATGTTGCTCCAAGACTTCAACTTTGCTTGCTCTTGAAACTTGAATTCTCTCGTGAAGAATGCTTGAATGCTTGTGGATTCTTAGATCTTGAGATTGAACTTATAGATTATTGATTAGATGAAATAATGACCTAGAATATAGTTTATATAGGCAATACACCTAATTTACCATTATGTAGATCACAAAAGCCGACATCAGCAAAAAATTTGAATTAAAAACTTGAATTTCTGACTCAAACTTTAAGAAGGTCCCAAATGGGACTCATACACCACTCTTGGCATATGGGTCACACATATGGGAATCATACACCCAAGGAGGCGTATGAGTACCACCCTAGATTTTTGAGGTGGGTTGATAGAATTTTATTTATTTTTGATGATTTTGTCAAGTTTTTAGTTGAAATAAGCCTTGAGATCCAAAATAAAGGGTCTTAGGGGCCTATTAATGATGATTTAAAAGGATATTTAATACAAGAGAGCCAAATAGGTCCAAATTAGGCAAGAAATTGCACTATCTCCAAGAAGGGAGTATAATTTTTGTTCCCACATTTAGCCCCCACTTTAGCACCCATATGACTCTACGTGCATATGCAAGCTAAAGGACTCTAAATAGAACACTTTATTTCAAAAAAAGGATACTCATAATGTGGGAGAATGAATTCCCCATTGTAGCTATCTACAAAACCATTATGTTAGGAATCACATCCCACAACACAAATTCATTAATTGTCCAAAAATCCTCTTATCTAAATTCTCATAGAAATCAAATTCAAGGGTAGATGTATGCCCCTTTGATTCCGCTTACTTTATGGAGGTGGAATCAAGGTAGTAGTCTAACCACATTGAGTTGCATAAGTCATATCATAGGGTATTTCCAAGTACCATACCACATAATGATAGACATTTGATGAGAACAAGAGTGGAATCATGATTCTAACACAACAAATGACATCAAAAACAAAGTTCACTAGCCCCTGATATGATAGTTTGAATGAAAAGAAATCTTTAACCCTAATATAGTAAAACCTTAGTTTTAACATATATATAAAGTAAAAAGTGAAGTAATTTCTAATTATTTTGTCTTTTACCTTCTTACAATTTCAATTTGTGGAAGAATAGGTGAAAATGTCGAGTTGATGAGAGGACTTTTTGTACCTTAGATTTGCTTTCATAAATTTAATGTATATTTTGTTAGAAACCAAGATCACCTACATGCAATCAACTATCACATGCAAAAGACATGTAGAACCAAAGAAGATGTTCTATAAACCCCAAAGTAAAAATGCATTATGAGAATCAATTATTACAAAGAGATCAATCCTTATTAAGGAGATCAAGAAACCCTAAAAGGGAAACCCTAGTGTGCACATTTAATAATTAATCAATTATTAATGTGCCTAAGTTTAGCTTAAGTACCTAAAGGAATAAGTGACTTAATTAATTAACCAGTATGATATAATTAATTAAGTGTAATAACTTATTACTCTAACACCCCCCATAAGATTAACTTAGGAAGAAGCTAAAACACTAGAAAAAGATGCATGAAAGAAAATATGGGTCCCAACAACTAGGCCTGATCAGGTACCCATTTAAAAATGCAAGAATGAGGTAGAGAAAGAAAACCCAGTGGGACAAACCCCCCTACAATGAGATGATATGCTGCAAAGAAGCACTGGAAGAACACTGTAGAGTAACACTAGAACCACAATTTGACAAGCAAGGAAAGATACTTTTGTTTACAAGAAACCATATTGGAATCATAATAATGCAATAGTAGACCCGATGTCGTAGAACACTCAAAAACTCCAAATGGGAACAACCCTGGAATCTATGAAGAAATAGTTGATTATTGAATGATGTGATACTGAAATGAAGTGCAAAGATGCAAGTTCCACTTTCCCAACTACCAAAACATCCAAGTAATCTCCAAAACACCCATCAAAACAAATATGGAATAATGATAAACTTGGGACTGATACAGAAAAAACTGTGTGGACAGAAACATAGAGCTCCTCAATACCTTTCCAACATCGCAAAGATAGCGAAAATCAAAAATTGTGGCAAAATGTTATGAGCTCGAAAGCATAAAATAAAAATATGAATTCAAACAGAAATAAATGTAGAAAAATAGAAAAATAGTATAAAATAAACTACACCATAGGAAAGTGCTTGGAACCATCTTTCTGACGATATCTCGTTTGCCCAATTTCGATACCATATGCCCAAGTTATGTGAAAAAGAAAAAAATTGCTCTTTTAGAGCAAACTGGGGCTATAAGGGGGCAAAGATGGCCGTATGGATGCTGACATCATGTTGAAGTCAGCAGTTCATGAGTGTAAAATTGATGGCCATCTGGTCATTGCCGTAAAAAATCAGCCCCCCTACAAAACATTTTGGGCCCTTGGTCACCATATGACCGTAGTGGGGGCTGGAATTGGTCGGGGGCCGGGCACGGAGCTCCCGGTCCCCCATAGAACCTTGGCTTGGCAGAAAAGGGCCTGCGGGGGCTAGAAGGATCGGTGGCCAGTTGGTGAAGGAAGCCAATGATAATTGCGGGCCGACAACTGCCTGGTGGCCTCCTGGTGGTCACCGGGCGACGAGATCCTGCAACACTAGAGGCACAAAAACCGACATGGTTTTTTATTGTTTTCGCACAGTTTTCAAGAATTTTTGCCTTGTGAAGCATGCTAGGGAGGCCATATGGACCTCCCTAGCCAATACAATTTTCCTCAGAAACTAACTTCTTAGAAATCGACCAAACGACAGGTATTCTTAGGGTTTTTGGCTACTGCAAAAGCGATGGTGACCTTCATTTGAGCCCAAAGTGGCCCAAAAAATTGGCTACCCACAAATCTTGCAAAAAAGATGCTTGTGGAAAACCGTGCACTTGAAACTTAGTGAAAGGCCATATCTTCAGATCATGAATAGGAAGCTATAGGTCTAGAGCTTTGATACCATGTTAGAAACCAACATCACCTACATGCAATCACTTGTCACATGCAAAAGACATGCAAAACCAAAGAATATGTTATGTAAAGTTCAAAGTAAAAATGAATTATGAGAATCAATTATTACAAAGAGATCAATCCTTATCAAGGAGATCAAGAAACCCTAAAAGGGAAACCCTAGTGTGCACACTTAATAATTAATCAATTATTAATGTGCCTAAGTTTAGCTTAAGTACCTAAAGGAATAAGTGACTTAATTAATTAACTAGTATGATATAATCAATTAAGTGTAATAACTTATTACTCTAACATATTTTACATATTTTTAGGTTGATTTAGGACCCTATAAAATAAGTGTGCAAAGCGTTCCTTTTTTTCACAAAGTGTCCCCTTTTTTCTGCAGAGAGTCCCCTTTTGTCACAAAGTGTCCGACTTTTTTGTAAAGTATCCAATTTCTTCACAAAGTATCCCAAAAGGGAAATAAAGTGTCTAGTACCTTGAGAAAATTACACTACAACAAATTTATTACACTTTTTGATTATTGATGTGAAGATTTTAGATTTTAGAATTCTTATAGGACACACTTTTTGTCCTTTTTGTTATACACCCTCCCAGTCATGACAATGTCTCAATGGTAGACATTTTGTCACATGCAAGACCTGGTCTTGACATTGTAGACTACTAATATCTACTACACATACCTCATTCCTCCCATGAGATACCATAAATCCATGATGATGGCGTTAGCTGAGAGATGGGATGTTGAAACTTGTACCTTTCATCTACCTATAGGTGAGATGACCATCACCTTGGAGGACATTCATCACATCCTTTGATTTATTATCTACAAAAAAATTGTATTCTTTGTAGGGGAGTGGTCATATTTACAGATGCAAGCTGATATGGGATACTGCTTGGATGGAATGATTCAGGTGGAGATCATGGGGCCACAAATTGAGCTATTGTGGCTACTCTATGCGTGATCTTCACTCTTGAGGCAGATTATGATTTTTACAATAGCACTAGTACTCATCCCTAATGACTGAGGATAACATATAGACTAAGACCTAGTCCACATGATCAGACAGATGGAGCACCACAAGACAATATACACTTGGGGCGGAAACATCTTAACACATTTATATTATGATATTGAGAGGTTTTCATATCATGAGGTGGATAGTATGGTGCATTGTACACTGCTATAGGTATGGTGTCTAGAAAATATCACATGCATTGGATAGATAGGTTTCCCTTCGGTATCTGCCATCGGGTATCCTTGTGCCTTAGGTTATCCATTGAGATGGTATGGCAGTCCAGATATCTTCTATATTGGAGTGTCAATTTTGAATGCCTTGATTAGGATGAGATCATGTGGAGACCTTACCAGTTGATAACATAGTGGTTGGATGAGACTCAATAGTTGATAAGGATGCATAGGGATTTTTTTTTTTGGGTAGACATGGTTATGTAGTACGGCCATTCTACTATGACCGTGTCATGTGAGACTTTGGTCAGATTCAGGCAGTGCCAATAGCACGACCCTTCTATAGGCGATTGGTGAAGAGTGCCTGGAGGCCATGAGACACTAGATGATTCACCTCTGATGATGTCATCTCTAGTGACTCTATAAATAGTGACCATGACATTCCCCTAGTCTCTAATGTTTATGACATCAGTAATACAAATACATATGAGGAGTGGTGGATAGTAGCATGAATATCTCCAATGTTCCCCATAGACCAGTCAATGGGATATGTAGGACCACTCTGAGATTAGAGGGCCAAGGAGAAAGATATAGCTGACAATATAGGACTCAAGGTTGCCAACCTATTTGTAGATGAGATAGATGAGGACTACGACTCAGAAAAAGAACCTGATTATGAGAGAGAGGAGGAAGAGGATATGATGAGTCAGGGAAACAACACAACAAATGGGTTCCAGTGGCCCATGAGTGGGTAGATCCATATCCCATTCATGTTACTAGATCAAAGTCGGTAATTGTAGCACATGCTAGCACCCATGAGCATGAAGAGGCTAACACATCTTCCATGTTTCCTACATAGGATGAGGCTCTCTTTACATAGTCAGTTGGATACCTAGGTGGTGACATTTTATTTTTTATTATGCTTATGTTTTAATGATTATGCTTTCATATATATATATATATATGTATCATGATGTGTATTGATTAGCTTTATAATTTCTATCTTATAGGTGTTGTGATAGATTTATAGGTCCTCTACTATTAGGTTGTTGTGGAGATAGTTCCCCCCATTCTCCAAGATGATGCTACTGACTACATGTCCCCATCCATTGTGGAGCAGGACCAAGAATTATTTGAGCCTTATGTCAAATTGAGGGCATTGTATGAGGGTGCTACTAGGCTTGCAGATTAAGTCGATGTTTCCTATGAAGAGATCTGATCATCTAGAGGTCTATAAAAGGTTGAGAGACTACATGTAGAAGTAGCCAATCTATAGGCAGAGAGAGACCACCTAGCAAAGGAGCAGCAGCAGGCCAATGGATGATAAAATAGTCTACAATATGCATTAGATGCTCTTATCAGTTCTTGATCATGATTGCATACCACCATCTCTCGACAAACTATCTCTAGATAGATGTGATCACTAGATCTCAAGGGATCCAGTAGTCACAACCCATAATAGCATTGTATATATTGATGCCATGTACTTAAATCTTTGGGATATATATATATATATATATGATCATTTGGTGTTTAGTTATTTATTCTTATGTGTTTAATCTTAAATGACAATGTGATTTATCGAATAATCTTTGTAAGACTATTTAATAAATGTCTCTATGATTTAACATGCTTTATATGATCTAAGTAAAATTATTCTAGTTTCTTTTAGATACTACATTGGGATTAGGTATGTTATGCTAAATTAAATTCACCTATGATCTAATTGTAGAATATTAAATGCATATAAGGATCTAATCTAACACAACATACAAGATGAACTTGAATAGCATGAGACCCAAAGTGATCACGTAAAAGATAATTTAAATAATTACTTTAGTATTCAAGATACACATAATTGTTTGTCAAGAATGAAGCAATGCAAGAGCACATAGAATATCATCTACTAACTCTAAAACCACTACTTTATCATTCACACTATTCAAGTAGATTATACATAGTACTGGTGCATATGCATGGAATTTATATGTTCTTTAAGAGGTGTATCATTCATTTCTATTAACGTCTATGCTCTAGACCCATACCTTTCTTTAATTTTATAAGGTCCTAGCTAATTAGGGCTGAAATTTCCTCTTTCAATTGGGGTGAAATTGACATTACGTTGATTCTCACATAACACCACATCACCTTTATTGAATGGTTGAGGGATAACATTGTCATTATAACTGTGTTTCTTTCTCCTAGAGTAAGCTTGAAGGTGCTCAAGAGTGACAATTCATTGTTCCTCAATTATTTAAAGCTAATGTAATCATTATTCTTTATAATTATTATCATCAATAATTCCCTGAAGAGAAATCCTTAACATAGGAATCTCTAACTCCAAGGGCATTATTGCCTCGATGCCATAGACAGGGTTATAAGGTGTAGTCCTAGTGGATAGTCTAACACTCATGCGATAAGCCCATAACACATATGTTAACTACGTGTGCCAATCCTTATTATGTTTGCTAATGGTTTTCCTTAATATTTGTTCGAGGGTTCTATTAGTTGATTCATCTTGACCATTAGATTGTGGATAGTAGGGTGTTGAGAAATGATGTTGAATGTTAAATATCTCTAAGAAATTCTTCATGTCATTATTCTTAAATGGTGTCCCATTGTACGAAACTATCATGGAAGGAAGTCAAAAGCATGCAATAATGTGTTCTAATATTAAACGACCTATCACATCAGTATTTTTTGAATAAAGGGGAATTGCTTCTACCCACTTTGTGAAGTAGTCTATCATAGTTATTATGAATGTATGTCTGGCGGAGGAAGGTGGTGATATTTTTCCAATGAGATCCAAACCCCAAATCGAAAAGGGCCAAATAGGAACTTGAGTGTGAAGTTCAGAGGTAGGATCATGAATCAAATTTATATGTTCTTGACATTTTTGACATATTTTAATGTATGCAAAGCAATATTGTTCCATATGTCTCCAATAGTATCCTTTGTGGGTTAGTTTTTGGACTAAAGTTCTTCCTCCAAAATAGCCTCCACAAGCACCTACATGAGTTTGTTCAAGTGTTATGGAGATTTAAGATTGTTTAAGACATCTAAGTAAGATACTATCAAACAACCTTTGATACAACACATCGACAAGAATTATATATTTAGATGCAATTTTTCAAAGGTGGGATCGAGTGTTCTTAGTTTTCGGCTGAAGAAAGGTACCATATTTTAAATAATTGAATATCGAAAAGTACCATTCATTTGATTTTTCCATGGTTGTTGATAATACTTATTCTATTTCATCTTCTATTGATGGTTTCATAGCTATATGCACAATAAATGTGAAGTCTTTTGAAGGATCTTGAGAAGATATAAGGGAAGCCACACTCACCATTGCATTTGCATGTCAATTATCTTTTCGTCGGTTGTTGTCAATGGTGTATGAATCAAATTTTTCTAACAAAGTCATTGCAAGATCTTTGTATTTCAATAATTTTTCATGCTTCACTTGATATGTCTTGTTTAGATATTTAATAACTAGTTGTGAATCACTGAATATCTTAATGTCTCAAGCTCTCATAATTAAAGCAGCACACAACCCAAAAAGAAATGCTTGATACTTGGCAGTGTTGTTTTTACATAGTAAGTTTAAGAAATAAGACAAGGGGATAGGCTTGATTTTGGGTGGTATTATTATAACCCCCACACCAGAGCTAGTTTTACACTTATATCCATCAAAATATAAGTGTTAGGGAATCAATCATTATTAGGTAACACTAAATGAGAAGGAGAATCATCTAGTTGGTCGGTCAAGGCTTGACCTTTAATTTATTTTTGTGAGAAAAATTTAAGGTCAAACTCAGTTAATAACATCATGCACTTAGCTAAGCATCCTAATAAATCTGTTAAGGTAAAAAGATGTCTTAAAGGATCAAATTTCATCATCATGTGTATTTCAGAATTTAGTAAGTAATGTCTTCATTTAATTATAGTGAATAAAAGAGCCAAACATTGTTTCTCTATCATTGTGTATTGTTTATCATAATCAATCAGAGTTTGGCTAATATAATAAAAAAAATGTTCTTGACCATTTTTGTCTTGTTGAGCCAACAATGTTGTGAGACCATGGGTTGATGATGTCGTATAAAGGATAAATGGTTTGTTTTGCATAGCAGGTTGTAAAATAGTTGGAGTGACAAACTAATATTTAAAACCCTCAAAATACTATTTAAAATCCTTATTTCAATTAAATTGAACATCTTTCTTAAGTAGATGTGTAAATGGTAATATTCAATCTGCTAAGGATGCTATGAAATTTTGGATAGCTTGAATTCTTCCTTGTAAAGTGTGTCATTAATAAATGTTTCTAGGAGGTTGCATGTTAACTATAACATCAATTTTCTTTATTTCCACTTCAATGTCTTTGTGAGAGATGATAAAACCTAAAAAAATTCCACTATCTACACCAAAGACACACTTTTTTCAGATTTAATCTCATGTTGTATTTTTGCATTCACTCAAAGATTTTTCAAAGGATATTCACATTGTCTTGATGATTCAAAGATTTGGATAGAATATCATTGTCATAATATTCCAAAATCTTATGTATGTAATCAAGGAATATCAATGTGATAGATCATTGATATGCTGCACCTACATTATTTAATCCAAAAGGAATCATTACCCAAAAAAATATTCCCCAAACTATGGTAGATTCTATTTTGTATTGATCTTGGGGATTGATAATGGTTTGATTGTATCTAGAGAATCCATCCATGAATGAAAAAAAAGCATGTACCGCAGTCGAGTACACTATCATGTGAATATTAGGAAAGGGAAAGTCATATTTTAAAGATACTTTATTCAAATCATAAAAAATGTACACATCCTAATACAATTATCTAGTTTTGTGACTGTGAAAATGTTCGAGTTCGAAGGAGAATAATATATATGATCCATAAAACTAGCTTCAAGGAGATTCTAAATCTCCTATTTAACTTGCAAGGCTATCTTAGGATTCATCTTTCATATCTTTTGTCTAACAAGTTTATCATTTCCAGTGAGGACTATGTTGTTTGTTATGATCTTAGGATCAATTCCTAGTATATCTAAATAATTCGAAGTGAAAATTTCAGGAAAGTCATGAAGAAAAGTTGCATGGTATTCTTGTTCATCATCATCAAGGAACTTTCCTATTTTTATCAATTTTTCTTCATTGCTAATATCCATCAATATGTAATTTGTATCTCCTAAAGGAAGTGCATTTTGGTTCAAAAATTCAAGGTTGTATTCCTCATTGTTCTTGTCAATCTAATCACTTTCCTCTTTTCCATATTTTTTCTTTGTACTAATCATAGCACATGTAACCTGTTTCTTTTTAGGAGGAGTGAATGGTTTATCATGGAATCCTAGCATTTCTTTCAAGGTTTCAGCGATTTCAAATAAAACCAATGATGCTTCACAAGTTGTACCAATCAATTCCAAATGCTTCAAGGTGAGGGTTTTTTTAGGATTACACATGATGGAATTAATATTTAGCAAGGATCTTTTTGTTGCTTGTGTTATCTTAGAAGAGAAATATCCCAAACCACTTTTTATTTTTTGTATATTAGGCTCTATAGGAACACATATACCTTATTTTTTCTTTCCACATCCTTATCCACTATAACAAAATTGCTTCATGAATTCATAACCTTTCCCATAAATTCTTTCCATTTCTTGCGGGTTTGGCGGTTGTTGATAGTCTATCTCACCAAAGTTTGTTGTATAGCTTGTTTCATCTTTGAGAGTAGATGAGGTAGATGCTTGTGAGTTTTATTCTGAGTTCTACGTTGAAATCACCATTATTTTCTTTTATTTCTTAGTTTCTTTTGTTGTGATTTGTTATTCTCCCATGAATGATGGTGTACACTCCAAGGAACCCCAATCATCTTCCAATAATTTTCACACCATTTTCAATTCTTGTTTATCTTCTTCCATAGGTTATATGTTTGATGTTGTAATCAATGTGCTTAGAGGAATTTTCATTCCATTTTCAACTTGTAAACAAATTTTAGGCTCTGGGTCTATTTCAATTTGCTATACCTCATTGTTATAGACATACTTCATTATACGATGAAGAGTTGAAGGCACCTCATGCATCTCATGAGTCCAAGTTACTCCTAAAAGAAGATTATATGAAAGGTCATGAGTCATGACATAAATAGGAGTTTTTAAGGTAGCCTTTCCAACTATAATAGGTAAAGAAATCACACCGAGTGGTTTCTTTCCTATATTTTCAAATCCTTGAATTGATAAGTAATCAGGTTGAATTCTTGATTTGTCCATGCCAAGTCTATATAAAAGGGTCATACTACACACATTAAGGGCATAGTCATTTTCATCAAGGGTTATTTTTATTCCCCACCCATCATAGGTGGATATTATCATGAATGCATCATTTCTCTTTCTCATTTCCAAAGGAGGTAGCTCATGTTGGTGAAAAGTAATGTCTACATTAACTATATTCATTCCTTGTATTAGAGCTTCCATTTCATTTGCATTTATACCTGAGGGAACCACTACTTTTTGCAAGGTGATTTGAAGCATAGTAATTAGGTGAATTCTGAATTAAGTCCCATAGAGATATATTTGCAGGAGTATTCCTAAGTTGTTCAACAAGATCATACTCCTTCCCACTATGCAAGGGAAAATGAGGAGCACTAGGAAATATGGGATTAGGCAAAGGTAAAGGTGTTGTAGTTGGTTTTTCTGGTTGCATATTATTTCTAGTGTTATATGTATGAGCAATGGTATTATGTATTTATTGCTGTAAAAAAAATTCTTAGGTGGTTCAATGGTGTAAACGGGTTTTCTTTGAGTTTGAGGTTTTTGTGATGGTGGGTAAAGGATAAGTTGAGGTTGAATCACATTAACTTCTCTTGGTTTCGATTTTTCATGAAAATCCTTAGTGGATGCACCTTGTGAGATGAAATCCTCAAGGGCTTCATCTAACATGTCAAAGTCATCACTACTAAAAGGCTTAAGGTTTAGGCTAACTTGGACAAAGAGATTTGGAATAGTCAAATAACTATGATTTCTCCAAGTGGTTCATTATTTCTTAGGTGTTCTTGGTTTTTTACTTTCTAAGTATAATCTAATATAATTGAAATATGGAAGGAAGATTATTGTAATCTAATTCTATCCACAATTGCAATGAATGTAAACTATGCTAATTTTAACGAAATAAATGTAACAAAAACTTTGCAAATTGAAATAGAAAGTGTGAACCCTTATTTCAAACCTACACAAAAGCAACAAGAAAACACAATATTAGATCAAAAAGCAAGGTGAAATAAGGATTCCCCATGAAATCCATTTATAAAGCTTAAATAGAAAGAAAAATGAAGAACAATGCAAGAAACTAAATAAAATCTATCTAAGAAAAGAAAACTCTTAATCCCATGGGGGAATTGGTGCCAATTGTTATGTCAAAATAAGCCCTTTCCCAACTCTTTTGTTGTAATGTTGATGATTTGATGAGTGATACACCTTGATGAAGATTCAATCAAGCTCCTTAATGAGAAATCTGCATAACCTAGCTAAGAATTTGATGAAATGGATGAAACTAAATATGCTTGAAGATGAAATTGAGTATAATAAGTTTACTCAAATTGTGGATGTTGAATGAGAGGAAGAATCTCTCATTTATAGATTTCAAAAATGGAAGAGAGAGTGAAATTGAAAAATGTGGGACAAAATACCAACCAATGAGAAGAGACTACTTGTCCACATGTGATTGGAGGAGGAATGAGCACATTTTGGTCAATGTGCATGATAAATGTCATGAGATTCAAATTTGAAATTTGAATGTGACATGTTGGAGGGAGAAAGAAATGGAGCTAATGTCACTTGGCTCAATTCACAAGGACATGTAAGAGGAGTGAATTCCTTGTTGGAAGTACCCATCCAATTGGATTTTGAATTCAAATTTGAAGGAATATTCCTCCTTTATTCCATGTTGAGAGAAAATAGGAAATTAAATAAATCAAAGTAATTAATTTATTGTGCAAGTTACATTCTCTAGAGATTTTTAGTGATTGAGATTAACTTAATCAAGATTTGATTAATTTAATGAGAGGTTAGGTGATTTGACAATTTTGACTCAAATTTATGAGTTGATTTAAATCAAGAACTGAGAAGAAAGATTTAATTAAATAAATGATTTGATTTATTTAACTAAAGGGGACAATGTTAGATTAATTTAAATAAGATTCAATTTAATAAGAAGAATTTAGAGACTTGATTTAAATAAAATGAATTATTTAAATAAAGAGAGATATAAGGTTAATTAAATTAAATTGATTAATTTAATCAACAAAGGAGGGTGACTTAATTAAATAAATAATGATTTATCTAATTAAGAGATGAAAAGGTGATGATGAGCTAAAAGTATTATTTATGAGAAAATGTTGTTAGTAATCAAGATCATGCACGTCAGATTAAATTGTACATTTTCCATGTCTACATTTTGCCCCTCTTTGAAGCAATGTACTCGTTGTATTGATTCAAAGAATAAATTGTTGTGATCAAAGTTCAAAATTTTCTTGATTTTTTTGAATGCCCCATTGTTGTCCCAGTAGAAGGATTATGCTGGTATATTGCCCCATCGAGAGATCAGGCGGAAATGCTAATTTTCTGATTGATATCGCTATAAAATGCGAGAGGAGTGGTTCTATTCATCAGAGGATGAAAGATAATTTTTTGATGTAGACAATTCTGATGATGTATAGATAGTCATCAGCCATGGGTAGCCTCATGTATATTTTGAGATCTCACACCTAATTTAGATACAAATGTTAGTAAAGATACAAGAATAAGATGGATGGAAGGAGGATCTAACAAGCCAACACTATGGTGATGATGATGTTGATTTGCTTTCCAGGAGTTGGGATTTTCAAAGGGATAATTACGTTATTTTTGATAAGACACATAGGTACAATGCATCAAGGTATAAAGGACCAGGATGGTGTTGTACCTAGTGTGATGGACTTTGAATCAAAAATCAGATAGGATTATTCTTTTTCACACTTGACATACAAAAACCTTGCTAGGATGGACCTAACAAAGCAAGTATTTGCCAAGTTATTTTACAAGAACATCCAACAAGCATAGCAGATAAAAAAGATAATGATCATTGCCTCATTCCTTTCCCTCTCAACCTATTTTGTTTAGGCATCATCGAGAGGTCCTAGGGATGAGCACAAAACAAGATAAGTCAAAAAAGACCAAGAAAAAGTAAACAAACTGTATACACCTAAAATTGGTTTGGAGCATCCGATTAATTAAATAAAAATTATTTGATTAATTATTCTAATTTCCTCTACTGTTTGAATAAATAGAAATATTTATTTATATAGTTTCACATTTAATATTCATCTTAATTAAATAAACAAAATTAAATAATTTGTTTGATTTAATTATCAAATCCCTATTTTATTCTATCACATCAATCTTAAATTAATTAAATAAAGATCAAAACACTTTATTGATTAATTACCATATTCTTCTGTTTAATTTAATAAACAACTTCTATATTTCATTTTATTGAATTATTTATCCCTCTTTTGCTAATTTAAATAAATCAAAAATATTTGAATTAAAGCACAAAGAATATTCCATCTATATTCTCTCAAAAATGAATTAGATATCCTATGTCTAAATCATGTCTAAAATATGTCAAAATTAATTGATTGAAACTTCACGGGAATTTTTGGAGACAAATTTGAGAAAAATTTGGAATTTGATCTCTCAATCCTCCTCCATCAATTCTTCCTCTTCTCTTGTCCAGTGTTTTCATGGGTAGAGACAATCTCCATATTTCTCTCAATCTCCTCCATCTCTCACCATTCAATTCTCTAGATTGAATCCAAGCCTCTCAAAGCTTTCCCTGTGCATTTCTACAGCCAAGAAATCTATAAATACAGGCTCATTGAACCAAGAAAAAGGATCCATATAATCAAGTTTATGCACTCTTACTTGGTAGGAATTCAAGCACTCAAGCATCAAGCATTCAAGCATCCAATATCTAGCAATCAAGTTTTAATATCATGGCTGCAATTATTTGTTTCATGTCAATCCATGCTTAGTTTAATTCATTTATCTTCTAGTATTGTCATATTCAATTCCATATCATTGTCTTAGTATCAATATCGTTCTTTCAATTGTCATTTTAACAATCATAGTGCACTCACGATCTGAGAGCCATTTTGATTTAATAAATCTTGAGGATAGAGAACAATATGACACTTTCAATTGATTGTTGCTTTAAATTGATTCAATTTGATTAATCTTTGATATAATGTCTTATTAAGAAGTGTCTTTTGTGCTTATTCACTTATTCATATCATTTATGCTTTGTTAAATCCTTTAGAGGGCCTGCCATAGTGGGAAAAAGTACTCACCCTACGGGAATGACCTAAGAGGGAACAACCAAAGCTAGGTTTTCCAGCCCACTATAATAAAAATGCAAGTTGTTGATGAAAGGCCAACTTGACAGTAGTGAGCAAGATAACCATCACCAAAATATTTGTTTTAAATATTGGGAGGTCTCCTCAGGGAGTTTATCTATTTGCCACACCGAACAGAAACCCTATCTATGAACCATATAGTAGTTTCTCGTCGAGTCAGTATCCATACATTGTCATACTCACAATGCAAGGGGAGGGAAGAATATGCCCCCAAGACACTCACCATATAATTACCAAGGACCACCTGCTCAAGGGATTCAGTATCCACTTCCATCACTTTGAGTACACACCTAACAACGACAAAAACACGGGCGCAATCTAGGGGGTGACACTGCTGTGTGAGTCAACGTAATTCAAGATGTGGGTTGTGAGTATAATGATGACCTACTTATCCTTAAGTGTGATTCTATTTGATTTGTGTACAATTGTCAACACAACCCATCAAAATCAATAAGAATCATTTGCGATCCTTGAACATACATGATCTATTCAGTTAAAAACATTTATTCACAATTGCTTGTCGTGTTTTCATAAATTCATTAAAATCAGATTTAAGATCATCCTGAAAATAACTAAGTCAAGTTAGATCAAAAAATCCATGCTACGAAAGTGGAAGTCCAACATGTTTGTCAAGAGAAAAATCAAAGTCACAAAACCCAACAAACCTCTCGGTTATAGAAATAAACTGAGAAAACAACATTTTTTATATTAAAATTGGAAACTCTTTTTACAACATAGAACATTCATTCATAGATATCATGATTTTTCTAGGGGTCACACATTAGATTACGCGGTAGAACCACTCTATTCATGAGCCTTCTTTCAAAGAAGAGCTCTCACTCAATATCACAACTGTAGTCAGTGCATACATCCTTCTTATCTTCTGCAATCCTTGATATAGTATGCCACAAGGCTAGATCAGGTTTTACAATAGAGAGTCTTAAAATATTGTTTTTAAGCGTTCTGGAAACCTGTTTTGACGCTTTTGGTCACTGTTTTAGTGCTTTTGAGCGCTTTTGGGCACTATTTCAGCACTTACACTCTATATTATAGCACTTTCATTAAAACAACGCTTCGATAAAATTGTACAGTGCTTTCATGCATTGTTTTAGTGCTTTCATTAAAATAACACTTCCATCAAAATCTACAGCGCTTCCATACACTGTTTTAGCGCTTCTATAAAGTAGCACATCTATCAATTTCTACAACGCTTTCATGCATTGTTTTAGCACTTCTGTCACCTATTTCAGTGCTTCGAAACTCCATTCTAGCACTTCTGTGAAATAGCGCTTTTGTCCTCTATTTTAGTGCTTTCAAAATAAAGAGTTCAAAATTTTTACTAGTCAATCAGTTTATCATTTTATCCATAGTTTTCATCAGAATCAAATTTCTTTTTATCAAAATCACTGTCTAGTGACTGAAAATAGATAGGTTTATACAAACTTTCCATCTTATCAACTGAAACAAGATCTTGCAAATCACAAGTGTCAAAATCAAAATACACAATCGATTACTACACTGAAGTTTCATCATCAGGATACTATCATCCTTCATCACGAAACTAAGTATAGTAATCAATTTTTTAACATAGCCAAATCAATAAGATCTGTCATCTTATTCGACTTTGTTAAAAGTTCCAATTGACATTTCTAGCAAAGAAGATCAACATTTCAGAAGAAAGGGTAAAATTTTGTATGCCAATCTTCACTAGGTCCCAAAAACAAAGACTCTTAGAGCAAGAAATTTTAAAATCCCAAGCAATGGCAGAAGAAAATCCTTGGAACAACATAAACAGAAATGATAAAAACAAAATAACTCCAAAGGATATCCAAGCAGCTCAACAAGATCCCAAGTTCCATATATTTATGGAAAAGATTCTAGAACAAGATATGGAGAAATATCTTTTGATGTTGGCTGAATCAGGTGCCAAACTTCCCAAGGACTTCGACGTAAACTGTCTGAAGGAAGCACCTGACACAAGTGAGACTGAAATTTTGCAACCTACACAAATGATAGATCCAGTTGCCGCTTTAACATCTCAAATGCAACTGTTACAACAACAAATATAGGATATGATGAAAGGAAGTACCAAAAGATATGCGATACAGGACATTTGTCCTTATCCTTTCGACGCAACAGTCGGTCTGATACCTTTCCCTAGACACTGTGAAATCCCAAAGTACGATAAGTACAATGGACGAACAGATCTGATAGATCATATTAGGGAATTCAAAACAATGAGTCTCGAGTTTTCCCAAGAGGAAAATTACTTAATGAGATTATTCCCAAGGAGCTTGGGAGGATCATGTATGGAGTGGTTTTCAAAACTACAACCTGGTATCATAACTTTTGAGGAATTAGTCAACAGGTTCATTTCCCAATACTCCTTTAACATCCAACACAATGTTACAATAAAGGATCTTTATAACCTAAAGCAAAATAAGGGGGAAACATTCCTATCTTTTCTCCAAAGATGGTGACACTTGTTCGCCAGATATCCTAGATCAATTCTTGAGGAAGAAAAGATGGAGTTGTTCATTGACAACTTGACGAAGGAAATGAGTTATAGACTCAAATTACAATGTCCTCCCACATTTGAAAAAGTCATAGAAAACGGTCTGAAAATTGAGGAAGCTTTAGTCAAAAGAGGAGTTATAAAAAATTTCAATGATAAAATGAATAACGCAAATAACTCCTCAAATCAATACTCAAGCAGTGATAAGCCAAAATTTTGGCAAAAGAATCGCAACACAACTATCAACTGATTCCCAAAATGTCAAACCGGTATTTAACTTGACAACATCTATATCAAAGAATCAAAACAATGACCAACTTATAAAGTCAAAAAGCATACAAAACAACGAGATCATAAAAATGCAACCGTATCAGAAACCATCAAATCGGTGAAGGTTCACACCTTTAGGCCAAATGATAGAATCAACAATGAAAGAACTAGTTGCTAGTGGCCTTATCACTGCACGAGAAGCCCGATTCTGGGATCCTAAGGTCAAACCACCATGGTGGAATGACGCTGATTATTGCAACTCCATAACAATAAAGGTCACAAAATTAACGATTGTATGGAGTTGAAACATGAGATACAAGATTTGATTGACAACAATAAAGCATATGTGGAAGCACCACAAAACAACAACGATCACTCGGCTTTCAAAGACCCTTTGCCAAACTATGAAAAAGGAGAATCATCATCTTCAAAAAAACAAAGGGAAGAATGTCAACCATGTCTTTGACACCACCATCCTTTGCCTATTTGGAATAGAAAGTGATCACATAGTCGGTCACAACATTGACGGACCCAAAATCGACAACACTACTCCATCAGACTTGCTCCCGAACATATCAAACTCTGATAATCAAATCAATGTCATAAAAATCAGAGAACATCAAGAGCATCAACCAGTAAATGTAATGACTAGGGGGCAAGCCAAGGTCATGTTAAAAGGAATTGGGTCTACACACGCAGTTCCACCTCCATCTCACTATAACATCGTCAATCAACTACAAAAGATTCCTACTCAGATATCGATACTAGAGATCCTTAAAATATCACCATCACATAAGGAGGTTCTCAAACAAGCTTTAGTTGCCACTACGGTATCAAAGAATCTAGAGATGTGTCAATTTCAAGCTACGGTGGGACATTTGACTACCCCACATTGTCTATCATTCTCCGAACAGGATGATATCTCGCTAAACCATCCACATAATATTGCACTCCATATTGAGGTCTTAATCCACAATCACCGCGTGAAGAGAGTCTTAATAGATGGGGGAGCTGGTATGAATATTTGCACTCTCAAGTTAATCCATGCACTAGGATATTGAGATGATGCTATTGATTCTCACAAAAAAATGACTATCAAAGCATATGATGAAGAAGAGAGATCGTCTAAAGGCTTGATTGTACTACCCATCCAAGTGGGGCCCATGATGAAACATATTGCATGTCAAGTGTTGGAGAAATAATTAACATACAACATTCTCTTGGGCCGACCATGGATCCATGAAATGTAGGCTGTACCTTCAACATATCATCAATGTTTGAAGTTCCCCATAAATGGAAGAGAGGTGACTATATCTGCTGATTACAATCATCCTAAACATTGTGACACCCTTAGGATCTCTCAAGATACCTTCATACCACACAACAGGGAAGCATCATCATCCAAAGACAAACAACATCCAAACATCACTACTAAATGGGTAGAGAAGAAGGGTAAAGAAAAAGAGACAAGTCCTATTGAAATTCAATCAACAGATAAACTAGATCAACAAACTTCTTTATCACACAAGTTCCAAGAGCAAGTCCAACTGAAGGACAAAGGAATGGGAACATATTCTATGAAGCAATCGCTTAACCTATCATAGTTAATGCCATCTCCTAGGACATATTGTCAACCATCTATGATCAAGTCTCAAACATCATTACCAGTTACAACTCTAGACGAAAGGTTTGTCAAAAAGGGTACAATAGAGGATGAAAAAAGCAACAAAGCAATCCTGGATTGGTTGTACAAAGATGAGGAACCCTCTACATCAGATATCAGTATCAAAAATGTCGCCATCAACACCGATAAATATGTAAAAGGAAAAGATATTTTAGAAAAAATGGGGTATGAAGGACAAGGACCCATTGGATTAAGAAAGGATGGAATCACAGAGCCTATTACACCCCTCACTCTCCACACAAAAGAGAAGCCAGGACTAGGATACTCTGAGGAAGAGAAGCAGGAATTAACAAAGATAGCTGTAGAAAATATCCTTTAGTTTACGGATGGCTCCGAAACAGACTCAAATGAATATGAGTGGGCATTGTATTCCGATCAATTTTTCATTGATATTCCAATTGATGTAATTCAAAAATATGCACCTACATGTGAGGAGGGCCAAGGTTCTCGGTCTAGAACACTCGTGGAAAGGTCACTAAATATCGATGATTCTAGTGGGGACGAGCAAACTTCAAGTGGATTAGGCGATCTGGAAGAAAGCACCATCACGGACCTTGATATTCTAATAAACGATTATGACAATACGGTTGTCCAAACCCTTACATCCATCACCTTGAATGAATCTGATAACCTCATGCCATTAATCCATCCTGAAATCATTGACTGGGAACCTATCGAACCTTTGAATATACCAATATTTACAAATGATGATGCCATCGTAAACTTCCTATGTCATGCTGAACCTGGTACAAATTCTGTTTGTAATACTCATAACAACACAACTTGGTAGGAGGGTGTCAAATCTTCCAGTTACAAAAATGACAACAGGGAAAATAGATCTAATGGTGAAAACCATTCTATGGCGGCATTAGATCTGAAAAAAGTAAAAATAAAGAACGCATCTAACGGTGAAAACCTTTCTGAGGCACTGAAGGATGGAAGATTTGACACTCTTCCGCAACACTATCATGAAAGATCATCAGTCCTAGTGGAACCAACACAGTTTGTGAATATTGGTACTAAAGACAAGGCAAAAATCCTACATCTGACAGAATCCATGACAGAACAAGAAAGACCAAAATTCATCCAATTCTTTAAAGAAAGAAGCATCAACTTCACTTGGTCATATTCCGATATGCCAAGCTTAGACTCAAATCTGCTTATGCATCACTTGTCTTTGCCCGCAGGAATCAAGCCTATCAAGCAAACATTAAGAAAAATGCATCCTCACATTGTATTGATGGTAAAAACAGAGCTAAAGAAATTATTGGATGCTAAATTCATACGGTCTATAGACTATGCCAAATGGATATCAAACCTTGTGCCTGTTTCCAAGCCAGACAATAGTATCAGAATATGTATAGATTTCAGGGACCTAAATAAAGCATGCCTGAAGGATCATTTTCCACTCCCAAATATAGACATCATCGTGGACTTGACGACAGGGCATGCCATGTTTTCAATCATGGATAGTTTCTCTGGGTACAATCAGATAAAGATAGCTCCAGAAGATCAAGAAAAGACAACTTTCACATGTCCATGGGGAACATTCTGCTGGAACATCATGCCATTTGGTCTAAAGAACGCAGGAGCCACTTATCAAAGAGCAATGACGATAATATTCCATGATATGATGCACACCTTCATGGAGGATTATGTAGATGACATCTTGGAAAAATATAGTACAAGGGAAGCACATCTACAAATCCTAGACAAAATCTTCACACGGATGGAGAAATTCAATGTTAGGTTAAACCCCAAGAAATGTGTCTTCGGGGTCACATCAACAAAACTATTAGGGTACATTGTCTCGGAAAAGGGCATTGAAGTGGATCCAGTGAAATTCAAAGAAATTATGGAGATGCCACCTCCTAAGAATATAAGTCAACTCAGATCACTATAAGGAAGGCTCCAATCGATCCGAAGATTCATCTCCCAGCTGGCGAACAAAAGTCATCCTTTTAATCATCTATTACATAAAAACATTGTTTTCAAGTGGGACGAAGGGTGTGAAGCGACATTCAAAAAAATCAAGCAGTATCTAATGTCACCACCCATTCTCATGTCACCAAAAAAAGGAAGGCCAGTCATATTGTACATTGCTACGACAGATATATCTTTGGGGGCACTTTTAGCGCAAGAGGATAATGAAGGAAAAGAACATGCTATCTACTATATCAGCCAGACATTGAATGGATATGAAATCAATTACAATTTCATAGAGAAATCTTGCTTGATGGTGGTATTCGCTACTCAACAGCTGAGACACTATCTGTTAACTCATACAATCAAGTTAATAGCAAAGATCGATCCTTTAAAGTATCTACTTAGTAAAGCTGCCCTAACAGGTAGACTGGCAAAGTGGGTCATGCTATTAAGTGAATTTGACATTCAGTATGTAGAAAGAAAGGTAATCAAGGGACAAGGAAACACTGAAAAATTAGCAGAGGCTCCTCTACCAGATGATCGACCAATGACCATGGAATTTCCAGATGCAGACATTCTAACACTAATGCCCCAACAATGGGTATTATATTTTGATGGATCATATACACATTGTGGATCAGGAGCAGGAATTTTGTTCATCTCTCCACAAGGACACACCATTCCAAAATCATATCGATTAATGTTTCAGTGTACAAATAATGTGGCAGAATATGAAGCATTAATCATTGGGGTCAAGACAACAATTCAGTAGAAAATCACGGACTTACAGGTATATGGGGATTCTCAACTAGTTATTTATCAAGTAAATGACGAATATCAAACAAAAGATGAAAAGTTGATGCCCTACAAGCAAAAAATAGATAATCTGAAACAATCCTTTGTCAATATCAAGTTTGATCAAATTCCAAGAGTTGAGAACAAAGTTGCGGACGCTATGGCTACAATTGCTTCATTACTACAATTGCCTGAGAAGCGTGTTTGTTATGAGTTTATGGTAGAACAAGTATCATGTCCTTCCCATTATAATGCAGAATCTGCTACCATATGCCATATCGAAACCATAGAAACCTCCATCTATGAAACGATCTATGCTTACCTGAAAAATGATGTCCTTCCTCCCGATCTATCCAGGAACCAAAAATGAAACTTCATCCGCCAATCCGCACGACATACTTTAATTGCCGACATACTTTATCGTCGAGGTCTTGATGGAAATTTAATCCAATGTCTAGAACACAACGAGTTTGAAATGGACCTATGAGAGGTTCACGAGGGTATTTGTGGCACTCACTCGAGTGGGATAACTCTAGCTAAGAAACTCCTCCATTTGGGATATTATTGGCCATGCATGGAGAAAGAATCCTACCAGTTTGTCAAGAAATGCCAAAAGTGTTAGATTCACAACAATTTGATTCATGCACCAACACAGGAACTAGATCCCTTCACATCAACATGGCCTTTTTGTCAATGGGGCCTAGATCTGGTAGGAAAAATAAATCCATCTTCATCTAATGGACACAAGTTCATTATAACAGCTACAAAATATTTCACAAAATGGATTGAAGTACCTCTTACTACCATCACTAGGAAGCAGATCTCCTCTTTCATTTTGAACTACATAATATGTCGGTATGGAATCCCTCAATCCATTATCACTGATAATGGACGCCCGTTCAAGAATCAAGATGTTAAAGAACTATGTGATAAGTTTCATATCCAACATCGGTTTTCAACACCGTATTATCCTCAAGGGAATGGCCAAACAGAGGCCTCAAACAAAACAATACTCAAAATTCTCAAAAAGACGGTTAACAATGTTGGACGTGATTGGCATGTTAAACTCAACCCTGCACTATGGGCCTATAGAACAAGTATCAGAACACCAACATGAGTTGCGCCATATGCCTTGGTATATGCATCAGAAGCCATATTGCCCATTGAAGTTGAGATTTCATCCCTACGTGTATCACTCAGAGGTATCATTTCAGATGAAGACTATAGGGTCTCTAGACTGCAAGAACTAGAGTTGTTGGATGAGCATCGTCAACAAGCTGTTAATCATCTAACGGCTTATCAACAGAGGATGTCAAGAAGTTACAACCACAGGGTAAAACTAGGGGTCTTTTAGGTTGGTGATTTGGTACTAAAAGAAAACCCTAGGAATCAACAGGACAAAGAGAAGAAAGGAAAATTTGAACCTAACTGGCTTGGTCCTTTTGTCATCACATCAGTATATGGATCAGGAGCATATCAGCTATAAACATCAGAAGGGGATTTTTTTGATGAACCTATCAACAGTATTCATCTCCGAAAATTCTATGCTTAAATTTCCTAGGGCACGGGTCAAACTTCAGAAAATGGTTTCCTTGATGAAAACCTGGCAAACAGGCATCTTGGCAACGCCAAAATACAAAAAAATATAGAAAATACAAAAAGAAACAAAAAAATTAAAATAAAAAATGGAGAAAAATGAAAAACACAAAAACACAAAGAGTGTAATCAAAACATATGGTGAAAACCTTGAAACAGGCGTCGTATGTGATTATAAGATCAATTGTCCCATCTATTTCGATACATATCAGGATCATTAGTCTGGCAGTCAGTACCGTTCCATACCATGTCAAGTAGTATTGCCATTTTTGCATCAGTATCAAAATCATTTTCAAATAGTCAAGTATCACTCCAAAGCTTGGGGGCAACGTCTGGATATCACTAGGGGCAACAAAAACATCAATTTCACCAAAGGGCAAATGACAGTATAGCAGAAAAATGAAAACAAGATCAAAGCGCAACATCAATCATCATCAGAAGAGTATCAACCATCCGTATCGTGTCAAAAATCCAAAAATATGTCAAAAAGTTAAGTCTGAAAAAGAAAAATCCAAAAACATAGGTCTGTGTTAGTCGAACTACGTGGTCTCTGCGTGTGTAACTTAGGCAAGGCTAATCTTTGATCAGCCCCTGAGACCCCTAAGATAGGTTACTAGGTTAGGTCTTTGGTCCAAAATCTCGAAAATCCAAAAACATCACAAAATCAAGATGGATTATCTAAAATCTGAATAATGAATGAAACACTCTAAGTAAACAATGGACAAAATAACTTTTGATTATCATTTCTTTGGAGTTTTTCAATGGTGTATTGAACTAGAAGAACAAGGAAAAAAATGATGTTTTTATTATTTGTTGTCTGTAAGTTAATCATATAAATGTATGAATTGTCGGGGGATGTGCTATGCAAATGTATCACCGATGACATTCAGAATTCACACATTGAAATGATTAACCATTGCCTGTTTACGCAATGAATGCTCAGGTCATCTCGGCTAAATCATACCTAGATGCTTGTGTTCGCTTGCAATATCAAAAATCATGAAAGTGGTACTCAGGTCGTCATTGGTCTAACACATACCATTGACGCTTGTATTCACTTTCAACATCCAATAATGCTCTATGATGACAAAAAGGCACAAAGATACTGTTAAAATGACAATTGTTTTGCATATAGTTGCATGTTAGAATTAGATTGCATTCATCATGTTCATTATTTGCAGAGTATTTTTTGCATAAAAGATTCCAATCAATGATTATCTAATCTACAAATGAGACTAAGTATACTTGACATAAAATCCAAAAATCATCAAAAACATGTAGCAATCATCATCACATCATTTAGTATCATCATTTCATCTTCATACATCAAATAAATTATGAATTAAATTGTACCATAAGTACATCCTATTCATTTTTACCATTATTCTCATTACATCATTACATTATCATCTATCCAACACAATATGCATACATTATTTACCATCCATACATTTAATAAATATAATCAAGTCATTATTTTCATTACATCATTACATTATCATTCATCATAAGATCATCATTTTTATAATCATCATATTAACATAAAAAACATTTATCCATCCATCCATACATATCATCACATATCGAAATAAAATCATCCATATAGATTAACATTAAGAGATTCATACATCACATCATACATATTATATATTCTACACATGCATTTATCATTATATCATTGCATCAAAATAAAATCATCGCATATTGCATACATCACATAATAAATGCATTCATCACATAGAAATCACAAACCATCATCATATTACATCAACTGCATCTCATATATATATATATATATCAAAGTGTTAAGTATACAATGAAGTTTGGTTTAAAAATAAATCATCAAACAATGAGCTACATCGTAATATACATCATGGAGGCTCATAATAGCATCTACGATCTGCTACTGTCAGAGTGTGCGGGACCAACAGGACCTGTACCACCACCAGAAGGACCAGTACCACCACCACCCCCGGAGGAACCAAGATCTCTGGGATCTCTGCATGGAGGCTATCTCACCCCCTTGCTCACTGTTTGTGTGTGTGTTCGCCCAGATCTCGACGGGGCATAACTGACTCTACGCTCAGGAGGCACTGCATCATGATATCTGCCTTTATAGAACTCTGCCTCTCGGCCAGCCCACATAACCTCTCTCATGTAATCTCCTATAGAGGTGCCATTAGCCACTCTCTGGAGAGTCTCCGCTGTCTCCTATGCCCTCTCGGCAATCTGTCAAGCACTGTCTCTCTCGGCTGTCAAAGTGGCCACCTACGTCTGTACGGCGGCCAACTATCCCTGCACCTATGATAGAGCCTGAGCATGAGCCTGTGCCTGGGCCTGCATCTGAGTCTGGGTCTGCACAAACATACCCCAAGCCTGTATCAACTGCCCCTGCAAAGTCTAGACCTGTGCCTGGAGCCCAGCTATCTGTCTCTGCTGCTCTACTGCTGGCACTGTCACTGCTTGCATCCTATGAGACCTGCTGGAAGATGGAGCACTGCTAATGGCTGGCCCTGCCCCTCTGTCTCCTCCACTACCGCCATCACTGTCATCACTGCTGCTATCACCACTACTGCTGCTCTCTGAGCTACTGCCTGATGGAGAATCATCTCCACCCCCACTATCTGCAGAACCCTCTGCCACATCCTCCTCTATAGGTAAAGGTGTCGGCTCGTCCGGAATGGTGATACAAGGATGTGGAACCAAGGCCAGGAATGCGACATACTCCTCAGTAACCGACGCCTTTGCAATATCCCTCCGCATATCCCAGGGTGATGGCTGCAGTGCTCTATATCCCTCTACTAGGGTATCATATGACAAACGAAGACCCCAATCAGGAATATCCATCCATCGCTTCGCATAGTGAGCAACTCCTTGTGGCATACACTGCACAATGTCGTACTGTCGGTACACTCAGCGTAGCAGAAATCTCTCTAGAACAAATGGTGTATGGCCAATGAGATACATGGAATCACAAAGGAACCCCAACACTACATCATCCTCATCCCACTGTTCACAGTCGAGGTATGGGCGCCAGGTAACTGTCTCTGTATCGTCGAAAACCCACCTCCAGTGCTCTAACTTGCCCATACGGGCCTGTGTGAACCGACCAGTGTATTGGAAAACTTAAGGTCTGCCAGCTGGTATGTCTACAACTAGAAAAGGCCGAGCAATAGCAAAATGCTCCCATGCCCACACCTGTAACAGGGTCATCCCTGTTGATAAGCTCGTAGCTCCAAGGTACACAACCAAGTGTAGATCACGATAAAGATGTGCTAGCATGCATATCCCCCACGCATATCTGGTACTGTGTACCATCATGCTCTCAAGAGTCCTACCCCAGCCAATGAGGAATCCCTTTGACCTGTGATTAGGGCAAAGGAAACCTCCAATGAATCCAGCTAGCACTGCTGGTAGTGTAGCATAAGAGTCGGCGATCCTCCTCCACCGAACGTTTGGACCTGCAATGTCCTGATCCTGAAACACTCTACGAAGAGCATCTCTACCATCGGTCCCATGGGAATCATATATGACGATCTCACCCATAAACGAAATATGCAAAATACACCACACATCCTCAAGTGTGACCGTCATCTCGCCAGTAGGTAGCTGAAAGGTGTTGTGGTCACTATGCTACCTCTTAGCCAATGCAATCAACAAACCTCGATTAATCCTAATCTAGGGCATATCAAGCAAGCTAGTAAGGCCGCATCGGCCTATCACCTGAAGCTCATCTAGTGTCAGATGAGGTATCAAGTCTGTCGTTTGTGGAAACCTCTTTCGCATCTGGAGAGTACCCAAATCCTCCTATTATCACAACGAAAAAATCCACAAATCAGTGAACTATATCAAGAAATCAAAAGTCATTCTACTATCAAGTCTATTCCAAAAGCTTTGGTATGAATTTTTGATCAAAATTCATGGGCGATCATCAACAAACCTCACCTATCATGAGCTTCTTCAAATAGTATCTAATCTCACCTATCATGAGATTTCTCGGATATTGAATCATTTCCTCGCCTATCATGAGGATCATCACAAATAGGATTTTCTTCTTGCCTATCATGAGAAGTCAGTCTTATTTAAAATCATCAATCCAACACATTAAACATTTGGATTATCAATCATACCACTCCAAAGAACGAACATGATCAGAATTGACAAAATCAGGGATCACTAAGTCAAAATTTTCAATTCTGACATGGAAACGCTAAAACAGGCTTGCAAAACACTAAAATTCTGAAGCGCTACTTTATCAGTTAGAAGCGCTAAAATAGGCACCCTAAGCGCTAAATAACGAAAGCGCTATTTCATCACTCAGATGCGCTAAAACAGGCATCCGAAGCGCTAAAAGTCCCGAAGCGCTATTTTACCGCATCAAAGCGCTACAACAGTCCGTCAAAGTGCTACTTTACCAGAAGCACTAAAACAGACCATGAAAGCACTAATCCACCGAATCAAAGCGCTAAAATCCGGCATCAAAACGCTAATTCTTAACTCCTAAATGCTAAATCACTAAAAGTGTCATATTACTCTATGGAAGTGCTAGAGTTTTTGATGCAAGCGCTAAAACTCAAATCACTAAAATACCTACTGGAAGCGCTACACCGGAGTGTAAGCGCTACAACGTGGTTTGAAAGCGCTAAAACAACCTAAAACACGCCTAAACTATAAAATGCATAAAAAACAAAAAATGCACGAATTATGAGAAGGTCAAGGGGTACATACCGGAGGTCCATATGCGGCCGGCCGTCGGTGACATCGAACACGCTCGAAACGGTGAGTGTGGTAGGGGATAGGCATTTTTCTCTGCTGGCAGAAAAGTCTTTATCACAAAGGTTTTTAAAATCAAATAGTGAAAATGAATTGGAAAATGACTTTTTTGGACTATATATAATTTTAGGAAAGGTATTTTTGGTGGGTTTTATTATCTTTTGATTAATTTTATCCAGGAAATTAATTCAAACTCATATGCGGGCTAGATTTCTTCATTATTTGTCGGGAGATAAATTATTTCATTATCGAAACATCATAAAATCATCAGAAAATCATAAATTTTCAAAAAATTCTAAAAAATCATCAGATCATTTATTTATCTCCCGAGGGGGCATATTATCATCCAGCATCTAAAAATCAATGTCTGAGGCATGTTTGGGGCACACGAAATTATTTTTTTATATCATCGATCCTAGCAGTAGCAGCAAAATTTTCTTCAAAGCAACGCGTAAACACATCACTTCGAAGAGGGGCAAAATGTATACATCTAAAATTGGTCTGGAGCATCCGATTAATTAAATACAAATTATTTGATTAATTATCCTAATTTCCTCAACTGTTTGAATAAATAGAAATATTTATTTATATAGTTCACATTTAATATTCATCTTAATTAAATAAACAAAATTAAATAATTTGTTCGATTTAATTATCAAATCCCTATTTTATTCCATCACATCAATATTAAATTAATTAAATAAAGATCAAAACACTTTATTGATTAATTACCATATTCTTCTGTTTAATTTAATAAACAACTTCTATAGTTCGTTTTATTAAATTATTTATTTGTATTTTGCTAATTTAAATAAATCAAAAATATTTGAATTAAAGCACAAAGAATATTCCATCTATATTCTCTCAAAAATGAATTAGATATCCTATGTCTAAATCATGTCTAAAATATGTCAAAATTAATTGATTGAAACTTCACGGGAAGTTTTGGAGACAAATTTGGAATTTGATCTCTCAATCCTCCTCCATCAATCTTTCCTCTTCTCTTGCCTGGTGTTTTCATGGGTAGAGACAATCTCCATCTTTCTCTCAATCTCCTTCATCTCCCACCATTCAATTCTCCAGATTGAATCCAAGCCTCTCAAAGCTTTCCCTGTGCATTTCTACAGCCAGGAAATCTATAAATACAACCTCATTGAACCAAGAAAAAGATCCAGATAATCAAGTTTATGCACTCTTACTCTGTAGGAATTCAAGCACTCAAGCATCAAGCATTCAAACATCCAATATCCAGCAATCAAGTTTCAATATCATGGCTGCAATTATCTATTTCATGTCAATCTATGCTTAGTTTAATTCATTTATCTTCTAGTATTTGTCATATTCAATTCCATATCATTGTCTTAGTATCCATCTCGTTCTTTCAATTGTCATTTTAACAATCATAGTGCACTCACGATCTGAGAGCCATTTTGATTTAATAAATCTTGAAGATAGAGAACAATATGACACTTTCAATTGATTGTTGTTTTCAATTGATTCAATTTGATTAATCTTTGATATAATGTCTTATTAAGAAGTGTCTTTTGTGCTTATTCACGCTTATAGTTTGCATTTTGAAATGATAGTTAAAAGATACAGACATATATATCAATTTGCTCAATGAACAAGAGACAACAAACACATAATTTGTAAATGAATGTATAAAAGATTGCACACATTCATTTACAAATTCAAACACACAACTTAATGAATTTGTAAATGAATGTGTACAATGTTATATATATAACATTGTACAAATTCATTTGCAAATTTAATAACTTGTGTTATATATCATTATACACATTCATTTAAAAATTCAATAAGCTGTGTGTTATATAGGTATATATATAAATAACATTGTACACATTTTTTTACAAATTCAATAAGATGTAGAAGAAAATGATTAATCAGTACCATTGTTTGCATTCTCAAAGGACAGACAAATGATACACATATATATCGATTTGCTGAATGAATAAGAGACACAAAATGTAAAATGACAAATATATGTATGCTGGTCTGTTGTATGTGAAATGGAAAGTATAAAAATATAAATAAATGCTAGTCTGTTGTATTGGACAACTAAAGGAAACATATTTAAATAGAGTTATATACCCATGATAATGCTGAAAGAATTGCTGCAAAACTAAGGATAATTTGTTTTGCAGATCTTGTAAAGACAACAAAAAAGACCTTCATTTACTTATAAAGTAAAGTAAAAGACAGTGCATAAATATAAATGTTAAATTCACAGTTCATGAAAGTAAGAAGACACTGCATAAATATAAATGTTAAATGCACAGTTCATGAAAATAACTATAAGTAGAATGTATAAAGTACCAACCTGAAACTGTAGAGGAATGTGCAGAGGATGTCTGATGATGCTCTAAATTCTGTAGAGAATAAGTTATCACAAATAACAATTGTGAACGACACTGGTTGCTTTCCCTCTTTTATTTAGGAATTCAAATGTGGCAATTGAATGCATTCAATTTGGTTGTTGAGTTTGAAATTTGAATTTGTAGTTACCAGTTACGTAGGTTTTTAGAGATGATATGACTGAATCCTACATTATATTTGGATTTGATGTTTATTTGGGGAGACTTACACCTGTATTTAATTGTGCAGGTACCTACAGGAAATGAAGTAAATACATATATCTACCAAGGAGTGTGTGGAAGACTGTGCATTTCAAATCCCATAGAGTTAATAGGAGATTGGGATTATGTCATGTAAAACACCATTAAGTGTGCATGTGTAGTTGTAAATATAAAATGTAATGAGGGATAAAAATTTGCAAGTGGATGTAATACCCCTCCGTTTTGCTTCTATTTTCATTTTGTTTATGCTTTGTTTGGATTACAGCTACTGAGATACTGGACATATTTATTATGAGATTTTGATCGCTATTCTTGAGCGACAAACTATTACTATGTGATGTGATGATCTAATTTAATTTTCATGCTTTGATGAATGAATGCTGACAGTAAAATTATCATGTGGTTAGTATGAAACTATTGTTATGACGTTAGTGTCAGTCTTGGATGAGTGTATTGGTGAAGGAGACGGATTTGCATCACTCGCTTGCGAGCGCCCTGCGATTCTGAGATTTCTTCTTCACGGTGTGAATTATATACTGCATATATTATGTTGATTATTTGATTACAGGTTGCAGGTACATGACATCGACTCCACCTGGTTTCACAGGTCTGAGCGTGTCGATCCAACGGTTAAGTTGAATGGGAGATAGTAAATTGGTAACATGTGTCAGGTCTACACCCTAGTCTTAGTGTGTCGTCAGCTCTGATGTTTGAGTCTTGCTATGATCTTATTGAATGTTTTTTTTTGTAATGTTTCGAAATGTGTTAACCCTTTGATTTGGTCTTTTGAATATTGCATTGGCTGGAAGAAATGGTGATTTTATAATATTTAATATTATGCTCTTTGGTTATATTTAATTATATTTTGGAAATTAAACTTAAATTATTTATTTAATTAAATTTAAATCTCAAGGGATTAAATTTAATTATTAAATAATTGTAAGTAGGCTTACTGAAGTTGAATTATTTGATTTATTAAATTTAGAGCTTATGGAGTTGGAATAAATTGTAAATATTTGAAAGTGGGCTAGTTTTGTTAAAATGTTTATTTAATTAGATTTAAATCTCAAAGGATTAAATTTAATTAATAAATGATTGTGAGTAAGTTAATTAAAGTTAAATTGTTTATTTAATTAAATTTAAATCTCTTGTGTTTGAATTTAGTTATTTGATAATTTATAATAATTGTGTAATAGTATTTGATTTTAAAGTTTAAATTAAATTGAAAAGGGAATATTGAGAAATTAGAATTTTAATTAAAAGTCAAAAGTTAGGGCTTTTGGAAAAGAGGGAAATGAAATTAACTTGTAAATTCAACTTTTGCATTTGAAAGTGAATTAGGGTTACATTAGGTTATTTTGGAATTGTTATTTTATAAGTTTAGGGCAGAAAATTTGGTGGGGGGTTCTTGCTTCATTTTTGGACAGGCAGGAAAATTGTTGGAGAAAATTTTGATGGAAGTTTAAGAAATTATTTCGGGATGAAGAATTAATTGAAAAGGGAGAAAAAAATTCTATAAAGAAGGTGGAATTAGTAGATTGGAGCTGGCTGGAAATTTCTTGGCATTGTGGAAAAAGAATTGTGCAAAGCTCAAAGGAAAGTCTGCATCAATAATCTTGGTGGCTGCAAATAACCAGGTTCTCTTCTCTATTTCTTGTTTTAATATTTCTAGTTTATACTTGTTTGTTTAAATTTGAAGAAATTTGCAAATGGGGAAGTCTTGAAACCCTAGGTTAAACTCCATTATTTGATATTCAGATTCATTTATTTTGGAAATGCAAACCCTATTAGAAAAATGGTGGAAGAGAAAACCAGATCTTTGAATCACTATTCTTGTGTCATTGAAATTTTGAAAACACAAAGGAAAGGGAATGGTTTTATTGTTTTCTGAATTTAATCCTTGTTGGAAAGTTTGCTATGGTTGCAAAAGAAAATCATTTTCTGGCTGTTTATACATTTTTTCCTCACTTTCCTTAGTTTTGAAAATTCTAAAAAAAAATTTACAGGTATAATAATACACATTGCATATACCATTTTCTAGAAATGATATATACAATCCATATTATTATACATATAAAATTTTGTTGTTTAAAATTTTATTATGCCATTTTTATTTTGGCCGCGTACGGCCTGGCATGTCGTACCTATGTACGAAATTTAGTTCGTCCGAATTTCTTTATTCGTCCGAAACTTTTTTTTGTTGCCATTCGAATTTTTTTTGTTAAAAGAAAAAAGGTAATTTTTTTTGGTGGGGGGGCTCGTCCCCCACCGGCGTTTGTTTGGTACAGTGGGTACGCAGTACCCACTGCACAGTGCGCCACCCGTACGGGGGGCACACTGTCCACTGGGGACTGCGTTCCCCCTTCGTAGCCTACCGACCGACTGTACACAGTGTACAGTCGGCCTCTGTTTAATAAAACTGCGGTACCGGCGGTACCGTCCAGTCCGCCATGAATGCGTACCGTCGTTTTTAGTTTGGTTTTGTTTTTTTTTATTTTTTTATTTCATTTTTTTTTGGTTGTTTTTTTTATTTTAATTTAATTTACTTTATTTATATATAATTTTTTAAATTTGTATATATATATATTGTATGTATTTTTTTATTATTATATATGAATATATATATATAATATTTTAATATATATATATATATATATAGAATTTAATTAATATTATATGTATGGTAGATTTAATTTTATTTAAAAGATTTCGTTGTATAATTAATTTTCGTTTGGATTACGAAATACGTTTTGATTTTTATAAGTGCTTAGTAAATTTAAATACGAGAAGATTTTCTTGACCAGTATGGTTTTAATATTTTGTTAAAATAAGATTATGTAATGACATGGATAATCAATTTTGGTTAGGTCTAGTATTAACCATGATTAGCATATGTTGCGAAAATAGTTATGTCATGGGAATTCTATTGTTACATTTGTAAACGTTGAATGATAGTATTCTAATTGTTGCGAAAATGCATTAGATAGGAACATGGTTTTAGAATAACCAAATATAGAAATTATATATTGCCAATGCACGAGTTGCATTGATTGTATTCGTAATGTTTTTATTTTGTGATTGATTATTGTGTAGTTGGGTTGTAAAGTCTTCCAGTTACACGTGGGTCATTCCCTTATTATAATATTGCTTGATTTCCCTTGGGTTGTGTTACATTCGTCTTGTCCTCCTAGTATTGGAGTAGAAGTCTTTGTGTTGCCTCCTAGGATTGGAGAGAGTTTTATTGTTGCAATTTGGTAGCACTTGAGTAACCCTTGGAGTTAGTTCCGTAGTGTGTTATCCAATTAGAAGAGTGGCTTTTGTTAGGGGCCGGAGCCCAAAGAGGTAAACCGGGAAACCTTCAGAAGTGATTTTAACAACTGAAAACTAAAGTAAATATACTTAGCATATTAGGATGTAGTTCACATTAACCAAGATAAGTTAACCTCACTCACAGGCACAAGGGTTTGTTTAGACTTGGGGTGAGTGAGAAGGCCTGGAATGGCAAGATCACTATCTCGTCTCCATGAGAAATAGATGATTCCGCTTGAGTTTGTATGAGTGCCGGGATTCGGTTGAGGCCACCAGGATTTCCGGAGCCTATGAAGAATGCCCAGAGGATATCTCATGACAAACCTTGTGATGACACTCTGTCTAGGATAACACCGTGTGTTATGTTGTGCGTATGTTCTTTTAGCTCATTTGATCATATTATGTCTGGAAGCAATGTAACCATGATTAGAGTTTAACTTTATTGTGCATATGTGTGGTTGAGTCAGTTTTATCTGTATGAGTCTGCCTTTGGTTTGAGGTGGTAGGTTTCTCGGCCATGTTACTTGGTTACTATCTCCTAGCATGGGGGTTGGTCCTTCGGGTACCATATGGTTGGGTGGAACATGCACCATAACCGTTGGGTCCCCTCGATCTTCAGTACTTGTTGGTGAGACTCTTGATGGACATCTCTCTTTGCTTCCTTTAGGATTCTTGTACTTAGTATCTCATTTGTAATAATGTTAATTTTTACCCCTCTTGTGTATGAGGTGGATCTTGTAATATTCAGACTTATGTATTTATACTCATTCTGGGAATGAGGATTGTAATAGACCTTTGTAACTGATTTATATAAATGAATGCTTTATCTTTATCTTGTACTTTTCTTTGATGTAAAATGTTATTACTTGTGTATTTATTTTCAATGTATTTTTTTTAATGTTGATTGGTTAATGGGGTTTATGTAATCTCAGTTAGGTAACCCTAGGGGAGGTTGTCAATTTAGTTGAACATGTGGGTTTAATTCACTTCTTTCTTTTCTTTTAAAAAAAAAAATTGTACGCTTGTTTAGTGAATTGAAACTTCCTCTAGGGTTGCGTGGCGGGGCATTACACATGGTATCAGAGCCTAGGTTTAAACACTGGGCACTCTGGGATTATGTTGTACCCATTAAGCTTAGTTGTGTAGGGTTTCAAGTGTACCTTGTCTAATATCCCTTTTGTGTCTGTGTAGGAGTATGCCTCCTAAACGCGGACGAGGGAGAGGACGTGGACGTGGTCGAGTAGAGGTACCTGCAGGGAGTCAACCTGACTCTCCGCCGCATGTTACACTCATACCAGATCAGGAGGAACATCAGGCCTCACAGAATGGTCCAGGAGGCAGTGGGCATCATGACCCTCCAGGGGTCGAAGCTGCCCGAAAAGCTTTGGAAGACGCTTTGACACTTCTAGGTCCGAAGCGGGTAGATGCAGAGGTTAACCCTGGGGCAAGAGTAGCTCCAGCGCACTCAGAGAGGGTAGCATCTTCTCATATGAGAGACCTTATTCGGTCACAACCCCCACTGTTTGATGGAGTAGGTACAGGACTAGAGGCTGAGATTTGGTTGATAGGATTGGATAGATGCTTTTCCATGCAGCCTTATGACAGTAATACCAAAGCGCGGTGCGCTATTATTCACCTCCGTGGTTTTGCAGCCACTTGGTGGAAGATAGAGGAGCAGAAGCTCCACATCGATATGAGTACTGTATCATGGGAGATCTTCTTAGAGCGGTTCAGAGCCCGTTTTCTCTCAGAACACTGGCGTCAGCGTAGAGGCGATGAGTTCCATGCTTTACGACAGTTGGCCTTGACTGTAGACCAGTACGAGAGGCGGTTTTATGAACTTAAGCAGTTCGCTGGGATTGGTGATGATGAGGGGATGCTTGTACAACATTTCGTCAGGGGCTTAAACGCCCGTATCAGTGGAGGAGTGCGGGTTTTTGAACCCAAGTCTATGGAGGTAGCTGTGGAGAAGGCACGGCTTGTGGAGGAGAACCTGGCTATGGCACTGGGAGGTCAGGCAGGAGTTGTTATTGGCAGTAATGCAGGAGCTGGGTCTAGTGTTCGAGGTGGTCAGTCACAGGGGGCAGCGCCTCCTAAGACTCAGCAGGCATCAGCACAGGGTAGTCATCAGCAGTCTTCCCAAGGGAAGCGGAAGGGTTTTCAGCAAGGACAGAGTAACAGGAACTGGAGGCGCATGAAGCGTTTCAATTCTGAGCAACCCGCTCAGAGTTTTCAGTCTACTTATAGAGGTAATGCTCAACAGTCGAGTGCACCAGCAGGAGACAGAGGTCAGAGTAGAGGAACAGGTTGTTTCTCTTGTGGTCAGCAGGGCCATATTGCTAGGATGTGCCCCAATAAGAGCACATTAGGGTTCACTCAGAGACCAACAGCGTCAGAGCCGACAGTGGGTGATGCAGGCAGAGGGCACCGTGTATTCGCAGCGGTTGATAACCACCAGGCAGAGCATCAGGGTACTGTTGTTGAGACTCAGGGTATGATATTTGGTAACCCGGTTACTATCCTTTTTGATTCAGGAGCATTCGACTCTTTTATTTCTTCATCTGTAGTGTCACGTTGCAGCCTGGGAGCCGTAAGGCAAGGCGATAGGTGGCAGGTTGAGTTGGCGTCAGGTGTGAAGGTTGCATCGCATTCCATAGTGCCGAATTGTAGATTGGAGAGTGGGCTACTTCATACCACTTTAGATCTTCGAGTTATACCTTTGGGATCCTATGATGTTGTCATAGGTATGGATTGGCTTGAGACTCACCGAGCAGTGATTGATTGTCGACGGAATTCGATTCAATGCGTTGATGCATCTGGGAGTGAGATTGAGATTATAGGAGTTCTGAGGCCGATATCCTTGAGGATGATCTCAGCTATGCAGTTGAGGAGATGTGTTAGACAGGGATGTCAGTTGTTTGCTGTTTCAGTTGACGACTTGAGTTTAGGAGATGGAGAGGAGAAGGTATCTCTGGATAGTCATCCCGTACTTCAGGAGTTCTCTGATGTCTTTCCAGATGACATTCCGGGAATGCCATCGAAGAGAGATATTGATTTTAAGGTTGACTTATTACCTGGATCGGAGCCTATTTCACGAGCTCCTTACCATATGACCACTCAGGAGCTGAAAGAGCTTCGCTTGCAGTTAGAGGAATTGCTGGAGAAGGGATTCATTCGTCCTAGTGTTTCTCCATGGGGAGCACCTGTCATTTTTGTGAAGAAGAAGGACGGTTCACTTCGGTTGTGCATTGATTACCGACAGCTGAACAAGGTAACGATTAAGAATCGTTATCCACTTCCCAGGATTGATGACTTGTTTGACCAAGTCAAAGGTGCCACAATCTTTTCGAAGATTGATCTTAAATCGGGATACCATCAACTCCGTATATTTGACGCAGATATCCATAAGACAGCGTTTCGAATGCGGTATGGTCACTACGAGTTTACTGTGGTACCATTCGGGTTGACGAATGCGCCCTCTGTATTCATGAGTTTGATGAATGGAGTATTCCGCACCTACCTTGATAAGTTTGTCCTTGTGTTTCTTGATGACATACTGATATATTCCAGGACAGTAGAGGAACATGTAGAGCATTTGCGACAGGTACTTCAGTGTTTGCGAGAGAACCAACTCTTTGCCAACTTGTCGAAATGTGAATTCTTCAAGACCGAGATCATGTATCTTGGTCATGTGATCTCAGGAGAGGGAGTGTCAGTGGATCCTTCCAAGATCCAAGCTATTCTGGATTGGCCTGCACCCACGAATGTGGCAGAGATTCGTAGTTTTATGGGACTTGCAGGATACTACAGGAGGTTTGTTCAGAACTTTTCCAGAGTAGGGCACCCTATCACTTCTCTTCAGAAGAAAGGGAAGAGTTTTGATTGGACAGAGAAGTGTGAGTCAGCTTTTCAGGTTCTGAAGGATAAGTTGACTAGTGCTCCAATTTTAGCAATACCGGATCCCGCAGGAGACTTCATGGTTTGTACAGATGCATCCTTAGAGGGCTTAGGAGCAGTCTTGATGCAGGAGGGTAGAGTGATAGCTTATGAGTCACGAAAACTTAAAGATCATGAATTGAATTACCCCACATATGATCTGGAGTTAGCGGCAGTAGTCCATGCATTGACCAGATGGAGACACTTCTTACTCAGACAGAGATTTGAACTTCATAGTGATCACAGGAGTCTCCAGTACATTTTCACTCAGCCGAACCTTAATGCTAGGCAGAGGCGTTGGATGGAATTCCTTTGTGAGTATGACTTCGAGGTGAAGTACATTAAGGGGAAAGAGAACATCGTAGCTGATGCACTCAGTAGGCGTAGGCATGTGTTATCTGAGATGACTCTCATGGTAGACTTACGGAGTCAGATTCTTGCTACTCTTCCAGCAGACGGTTGGTATCAGGACGTGAGAGCAGAGATTGAGGCAGACAGACCTCTTGAGGGTAGATTCACAGGTTACTCACTTGAGTTAGATGGATTACTCATGCATTTTGAGCGTATTTATGTACCTTCAGCAGGTGGGCTTCGCTCTTTGGTCTTGACTGAGGCACATCGTGCACCATATTCCGCTCATCCTGGTGTGAAGAAGATGTACGCAGACTTGCGCCAGTTGTATTTTTGGCCAGGAATGAAGCGTGACATTGCTGATTTCGTTGCTAGATGTTTGGAGTGTCAGTGAGTGAAGGCCGAGCATCATCACCCAGCCGGTCTTCTTCAGTCACATCTTATACCGGAGTGGAAGTGGGATATCATATCATTGGACTTCATTGTTGGTTTACCCAACTCCTCGCGACGGCATGATGCTATTATGGTTACGGTCGATAGGTTGACGAAGGTAGCACACTTCTCGCCTATGCGTTCTACCTATAATGCATCATCAGTTGCTAGAGTGTTCATGGAGGATATTGTGAGGTTGCACGGTATTCCGCGTCAGATTATTTCTGACAGGGATCCAGTGTTTACTTCAGCTCTTTGGACGTCATTGCAGCATGCTATGGGAACACAGTTGAACTTTAGTTCAGCGTATCACCTAGAGACAGATGGACAGACAGAGAGGGTTAATCAAATCCTCGAAGATATGCTACGCATGTATGTAATGGACCAGCAGACACGATGGGAGGATTATCTCTATCTAGTGGAGTTTGCTTATAATAACAGTTACCAGAGTTCCATTGGCATGGCTCCGTTCCAGGCATTGTATGGCCGTCCTTGTCGTACACCTTTGAGTTGGGATCGATTAGAGGACAGAGTGTTATTGGGACCCGAGATGTTACAGGATATGGAGCAGCAAGTGGAGCAGATTAGAGAGCACCTAGTAGCAGCACAGGATAGACAGAAGAAGTATGCGGATGCACATAGGGTGGATCGTCAGTTCTCTGTTGGCGACAGAGTATTCTTGCGGGTGCGTCCGCGAAAGAGTCCAATCCGTTATGGAAAGGGTTCTAAGTTGGCGCCTCGCTTTGTCGGACCTTTCGAGATACTCGAAAAGATTGGTCCAGTTGCTTACCGTCTTGCTTTGCCACCCAGTCTTGCACGTATTCATGACGTTTTCCATGTTTCAGTTCTTCGACCTTATCATCCTGATGTGATTCACGTCCTTGATTGGAATTCTTTACAGGTAGAGGACGGGCAGCTGGCTTTAGAGCCCGTGGCCGTGATGGAGCGCAGAACGCTCGCTCTTCAAGGGCGAGATATTGATCAGGTTCGAGTACAGTGGGATCCCAGGGATAATGCTTCATCCACTTGGGAGGATGTAGTTAGGATGAGGGAGTTGTATCCCTACTTGTTTGCAGGCTTCCAGGAGTAAGCCTAGTCCTTGGGGGGGAGGATGTAATACCCCTTCGTTTTGCTTCTATTTTCATGTTGTTTATGCTTTGTTTGGATTACAGCTACTGAGATACTGGACATATTTATTATGAGATTTTGATCGCTATTCTTGAGCGACAAACTATTACTATGTGATGTGATGATCTAATTTAATTTTCATGCTTTGATGAATGAATGCTGACAGTAGAATTATCATGTGGTTAGTTATGAAACTATTGTTATGACGTTAGTGTCAGTCTTGGATGAGTGTATTGGTGAAGGAGACGGATTTGCATCACTCGCTTGCGAGCGCCCTGCGATTTCAAGATTTCTTCTTCACGGTGTGAATTATATACTGCATATATCATGTTGATTATTTGATTACAGGTTGCAAGTACATGACATCGACTCCACCTGGTTCCACAGGTCTGAGCATGTCGATCCAACGGTTAAGTTGAATGGGAGATAGTAACTTGGTAACATGTGTCAGGTCTACACCCTAGTCTTAGTGTGTCGTCAGTTCTGATGATTGAGTCATGTTATATCTTATTGAATGTTTTTGTAATATCTCGAAATGTGCTAACCTTTGATTTGGTCTTTTGAATATTGCATTGGCTGGAAGAAATGGTGATTTTGGCTGGAAGAAATGGTGATTTTATAGTATTTAATATTATGCTCTTGGTTATATTTAAATAGATTATGGAAATTAAACTTAAATTATTTATTTAATTAAATTTAAATCTCAAGGGATTAAATTTAAGTATTAAATAATTGTAAGTAGGCTTACTAGAGTTGAATTATTTAATTTATTAAATTTAGATCTCATGGAGTTGGATTAAATTAGTAAATAATTGAAAGTGGGTTAGTTTTGTTAAAATATTTATTTAATTAGATTTAAATCTCAAAGGATTAAATTTAATTAATAAATAATTGTGAGTAAGTTAATTAAAGTTAAATCTCTTGTGTTTGAATTTAGTTATTAGATAATTTATAATAATTATGTAATAGTATTTGATTTTAAAGTTTAAATTAAATCAAAAAGGGAATATTGAGAAATTATAATTTTAATTAAAAGTCAAAAGTTAGGGCTTTTGGAAAAGAGGGAAATGAAATTAACTTGTAAATTCAACTTTTGCATTGGAAAGTGAATTAGGGTTACATTAGGTTATTTTGGAATTGTTATTTTATAAGTTTAGGGCAGAAAATTTGGGGATTTCTTTTCTTGCTTCATTTTTGGACAGGCAGGAAAATTGTTGGAGAAATTTTTGATGAAAGTTTAAGAAATTATTTCTGGTTGAAGAATTAAATTGAAAAGGGAGAGAAATTCTATAAAGAAGGTGGAATTAGTAGATTGAAGCTGGCTGGAAATCTCCTGGCATTGTGGAAAAAGAATTGTGAAGAGCTCAAAGGAAAGTCTGCATCAATAATCTTGGTGGCTGCAAATAACCAGGTTTTCTTTTCTATTTCTTGTATTAATATTGCTAGTTTATCCTAGTTTGTTTAAATTTGAAGAAATTTG